>CAMGYJ010000004.1:17017081-17272853 GCA_946122785.1 Linum tenue | reverse complement strand
GCCATCCGGTGGAGGATGGGGGATTAGTTGGTTACTTCTCAGCTAGGAAGGGGTTTAGGCAAGGAGATCCCTTGTCTCCTTATCTTTTCTCTATAGCAATGGAGGTTTTTTCGTGCTTGATCGATCAGTCAGCTGCTAGGGGTCTGTTCCCATACCATCCTATATGTAAAGGCATTCAGTTAACCCATTTATGCTTTGCGGATGACCTTTTGGTCTTCTCGGATGGCTCAAATTATGGAATCCAAGAATTGTAGAGAATTCTAGCTCAATTTAAGAAGGCTTCTGGACTTAAGTCAAACCCTAGCAAGTGTGAAATCTTCTTTGGTGTTCTTGAAACGGTTGAGAGGCAAGTTAGAGCTGCCAGATATGGATATCAACTTGGTAAATTACCTGTTCGTTATCTCGGGGTTCCTCTGATTTTAGGAGAACTCAGCTTTGCTGCTTGTCAACCTCTTATTGGCAAAATGGTAGCTAAAGTTAAAAGTTGGCAAGCTAAAGCTCTCTCATATGCTGGCAGAATCGAGCTAGTTGGGACAGTCTTATATAGCCTTACTCAATTCTGGATGTCAGTTTTTCTCTTGCCTAAATCTGTCATTAAGGAGGTGGAAAGAATATGTAGTAACTTCATATGGGGAGTTGGAGTGGGATTGAAGCTCAGAGCTAATGTGGTGTGGAAAAAGATTACTTATCCGAAGAAAGAAGGTGGCCTTGGGTTTAGGGATTTATGGAGTTGGAACCAGGCCTGCATGATTAGACATATATGGCTGATTCTTGTAAAAGAAGGCTCGCTTTGGGTTGCTTGGATAAACAAATACAAGCTGAAGGGCAGGGATTTCTGGAGATACACTTGCACGTCTGGGTCCTGGAACTGGCACAAGTTACTGAAGCTGATGGGGAAAGTTGAAGCTCTCATTTCGTTCAGAGGGGGCTCCTTCTCCTGAATAAAGCCCCTATGCCTTCATTCTCTATCAAGTGGGGTTGGAAGCTTCTACGACATGCTCAACAAACTATAGGTTGGTGGAAACTTGTTTGGAAAGGAAAGGCTATTCCTAGAAATCGAGTGATCACCTGGCTTGTTATCAGAGGTAGCATAAACACAAAGGTTAAGATGCAAAAGTGGCGATTTGGTGGAAGTATGGCATGTTGTCTGTGTGATGAAGGGGTTGAAGACAGAGACCATATCTATGTTCATTGTCCATTCTCGAGACAGATTTTTCAGTCTATTTTTTGTAGATTTATGTAGATTCCTACGTCACAGAGATGGGAGGATGAGTTGATTCTGATGGTTTCAGAGTTTGGTGTCATGATAGAGGCTGCTGAAACAGGGAGGATCATTTTGGAGGCATGGGTGAGCCATATTTGGAGGGAAAGATGTTGTCGTTTATACTTAGCTGAGAAGAGAGATTGTCGCACGTTGTTGAAGTTAATCAAAGATGAAGTTGAATATATGTTGGGTAGTCAAAGAGTTCGTCCATTCTGGGTCATGTACCTATCACTTTCTGTTTTAATAGCTCTTGAGTAAGCTGTATTTTGTTGAACTGTCACTTATCTTGTGATTAGCATTTTACCTAGCTAGGAAGGTTGTTGCTAGCACCCCTTTTTGATGAATAGGAACCCACCGATTTATATATATATATATATGGCAAAGGCTAGCATACAACGGTCGTACGCTGGACGGCTGTGTTCACACTTGTTAATAATTTTTAATTAGTTATAATTGAGTAAATAATAAAGAATAATTAAAATTACAAGCATACCTATAAATTTATTTCGGAATACTATTTAGTCCAAAATAATATTTTCCCGTCTTTCTACTTAAATCAATCATGTAAATTTTCAATTTAACATTTATAGTACCTTCTTTTTGCTATTCATAATTTATAACACCCAAATTTCTTATCAACAATAAATAGTGTAATTGTTTTCGTTTCTTGTTTCACAATGCATAATATTAATATTGAATGTCAGCAAGCTTGTGATGGGAAGATTTCAGAATCGAGATCCCCAATTTCGTTCGTTTCCCCTCCCAACCCTAGGGGTTCTCGTTTTCAGCCATGGATGTCCAGCAGATCGCGTCTCTGCCTTTGGATGCTAGTCCCGAACCTTAAAGCGAAGGCTCCACCCCACCCCCGGCTCCGGCTCGAGCATGATACGGTGAAAAGTTGTATCGAGATAGTTCTCCCTTTTCTTGGCAGGAGTAGGCCAGAGTTCTACTTTCTTGGCTAGAACAACCAGGAGGATACTTTTACTGAATAATTGCTTGCCTTTTATTTCTTGACTCATAGCCTACTTATACTAAGAGAATGAAAGGAAAAGTGGAACTACTTCCACGTACACAGCTACTCCTACTCCACTTAAGGTGGAACAGCTTATTGAATTCAAAAGACTAACAACGGAAACCTATTGACTCGATCAACACCTAACCAACTAACAAACCATGGCAAGCTTGCGGCGACGAGCTGGGCTACACGTACTCGCGGTAGCGCTTGTTGGGCCGAGGAATCCGAGCTGAATGGCGAGAACTGCTGCTGGGCTGTGGGCGCGTATCATTACCACCCCCTGAAGCAACGGCATTGTCCTCAAGGCCGAGCTGAATAAAGCGATCGTGGAACTCGGAAGCGAGCTCCCAGGTTGCGTCATCAGCAGGCAATGCTTGCCATTTGACCAGCAGCTCTTCGACGAAGCGGGAACCGCGCTTGGTCCAGCGGGTGTCAAGAATGGCCTCAGGGTGCAGAAGAAGGGATCCGTCATCCCCGATCGGAGGAGCGGCAGGCGGGGCAGCTGGTGGAGGGCTGAGGCAGCGGCGGAGGAGTGAGACATGGAAAACCGGGTGCACCCTACTGCCTGGAGGAAGGGCGAGACGATAGGCAACTGACCCAACTCGTTCGGTGATCATGTAAGGCCCGAAGTAACGACAGGAGAGCTTGTGGGATGCGCGACGGAAGACCGTGTGTTGGCGGTATGGGTGGAGCTTCAAGTAAACCCACTCGCCCACCGCAAACAGGACCTCACGGCGGTGAGCATCAGCATTTTGCTTCATGCGATTCTGGGCAGCAGCGAGGTTCGTCTTCAACTCATCGAGGACTTCATTCCGGTCGAGGAGGGCACGATCCACTTCATGCACCATAGTCGCGCCTGGACGGTAGGATGGAATAGCAGGAGGAAGACGCCCGTACAAAGCCTGAAAAGGGGTCATGCCCGCCAAACTATGGAAAGAAGTATTGTACCAGAACTCAGCCCAGGGGAGCGACGTGAGCCACTTCTTCGGCTGCTGATGAGTGAAACAGCGGAGGTATTGCTCGACGCAACGATTAACGACCTCTGTTTGGCCGTCAGTCTGGGGATGGTAGGAGGAAGACATGCTGAGAGTGGTGCCTGATTGACGATGAAGCTCCTGCCAAAAATGACTCATAAACACCGCATCGCGATCACTCACGATGGAGCGCGGCAAGCCATGGAGACGAACGATGCCGGCGATGAAGTTGTCGGCCACCGAACGCGCCGTGTAGGGGTGGGACAGGGCTAAGAAGTGCGCATATTTGGTTAGGCGATCCACGACCACCAAAATCACCGTCTTGCCGCCCGAACTAGGTAACCCATCGACGAAATCGAGCGAGATGTCCTCCCAAACCTCCTGAGGAATCGGCAGCGGCTGCATGAGGCCGGCGGGGGATAAGTGCGAGGCCTTGGCGCGTTGACAGATGTCGCACGCGTTGACGAAGGAGCGCACGTCTCGCAGCATGCCGGGCCAGAAAAATTGGGAAGCCAGCCGACGGTAAGTGGCGGTGACGCCGGAGTGGCCGCCAGCAGGGGTCGAGTGGAATTCTTCGAGCAACTCGCGGACGTGCGGCGAGCCGGGAGGAATGATGACGCGACGGCGGTAGCAGGCCATCTCGTTGCGAATCGAATAATGGCCGGGGGTGGGGGATTTCGCTCGTGCCAAAACCTTCTGCATATAAGGATGCGATAGTGACGTCGATTTGATGGACTCCCATAGAGACGTGTGAGGGATGGAGAGTGCGAGCAGTTCGGGAGCAGGAGGGCGGCGGCTGAGGGAATCGGCCGCCTGGTTATCCTTGCCGGGCTTGTAAACGATTTCGTAGTCATAGCCCAATAGTTTGGAGACCCATTGTTGCTGTTCGGGCGTGGTAATTCGTTGGTTGAGCAGGTGCTTCAGGCTTTTCTGGTCCGTGCGAATCACAAACTTCCGGCCCAAGATGTACGGCCGCCAGGTTTGAATCGCGGTGATGATGGCGAGCATTTCCTTGGCGTAGGTGGAGAGGGTCTGCTTGGCCTTGCCTAAGGCCCGGCTCATGAAGGCAATGGGCCGTTCCGATTGCATAAGGATAGCCCCAAGGCCCGAGCCCGACGCGTCCGTTTCGATGATGAACGGGACGTCAAAATTGGGCATTGCCAACACCGGGGTCGTAGTCATGGCTGATTTGAGAGCCAGGAAAGCAGCCGTAGCCTCGTCGGTCCACTCGAACTGGCCTTTCTTGAGGAGATTGGTCAAAGGCCGAGCAATCAAGCCGTAACCCTTCACAAACTTGCGGTAGTATCCGGTGAGTCCCAAAAATCCGCGGAGCTCGGTCGGGGACGTGGGTGTTGGCCATTCGTTCATGGCTTGGATCTTTCGAGGATCCACTTTGACGCCGTCCGCCGTAATGATATGGCCCAAATACTCGATCTCTTGAAGACCAAACGCACACTTGCTGAACTTGACGAAGAAGTGATGTTGCCGGAGAATTTCAAGAGCTATCCTGACGTGCTCTAAGTGACTCTGCCGATCCGGGCTGTAGATGAGAATATCGTCGAAGAAAACCAAGACAAACTTGCGCAGGACCGGGCGAAAAATATCATTCATGATGGCTTGGAATGTAGACGGCACGTTGCAGAGGCCGAAAGGCATGACCAAATATTCGTAATGCCCGTTGTGCGTTCGAAAAGCAGTTTTAGGCACATCGGTAGGGTGCATGCGAACCTGGTGATAGCCGGCGCGCAGGTCCAGTTTGGTGAAATAGGCCGCGCCATGGAGCTCGTCCAGCATGTCATCAACGGTGGGGATGGGGAAACGATCCTTGACCGTAGCAGCATTCAAAGCCCGATAGTCGGTACAGAACCGCCATGAGCCGTCTTTCTTTTTGACCAGGAGAACGGGTGAGGAAAACGGGCTGGTGCTGGGCTGGATGAGACCCGCGGTGAGCATTTGCTGAACTTGGGCCTCAATTTCCGCCTTCTGGTAATGGGCGTAGCGGTACGGTCGTACGTTCACCGCCTCCGTCCCTTCCTTCAACTCAATGCGGTGATCCACGGCACGTCGCGGCGGCAAGTGCTTGGGGTCGTCAAAAAGATCTCCAAACTCACGAAGGAGATCCTGCAAATCCCGAGGTACCGGTCGAAGGGGATCGTCAGCCGATGGGGGAAAACAGATCGCGCGGAGGCCTGGTTCTTCCCTTGTGAGGCCGCGGATGTCGGTCGCGGAAGTGGTAATGCCGGTGAGACCGGTGATCCTGCGACGCTGCCCGTCCCATTCGAACTCCATCGTCAGTGACTTCCAGTTGCTGTGAATGGTATCCAGCCACTTGATCCCGAGGACGATATCAAAACCGGTAAGAGGCAAGGCAAAGAGGTTGACCGGAAAATGGCTGCCCTGAATATCGAGGATCACTTCCTCATGTAGAGGGGCGAACCTGGCAGCTGGAGTGCTTCGGCGGCCCTAGTGCTGATGAAGTTGTGGGTCGAGCCACTATCAATGAGGGCCACCAGTTTAGTTGGGCCCACTTGAGCCCAGACCCGCATGGTTCTACCCCCTGTCTGGCCTGTGATCGCGTGAAAAGAGACCTCGGCGGAGTCCAGGACCTCGTCGTCTTCTTCATCCAGCAGCATCATGAGTCGAGGCCTGGCGCAGCGATGGGTGGGCGTAAACTTTTCATCGCAGTTAAAACAAAGGCCGGCTTGGCGTCGGCGGTGCATCTCATCATACGGCAGGCGCTTTCCCCCAGTCGCCGGTGGCGGTCGATTGCGGATCGGTGGGTTAGGCTCGGCCACTGGTCGTGGTCTGGCCGCGAACGCCGCGTCGAAGGCCGGCCGGGGCCGAGGTCGCGGTGGTGTCGTGAAATCGGCCGGTGAGCGGTATGAGCTGCGCGGAGGGCTGTAGGCCCGTGAGAGCTGCTCGTCGCGAACCCGGGCGAGGCTGATTGCTTCCTTCAAGGTACGCGGGTTGAAGATGCGGATCCCGTCAGCGATCTCGGGTTTCAAGCCCCCCAAGAACGTGCCAACTAAGGCCTGTTGCGTCCAACCCCGAACTCGGTTGCCTAATCTCTCGAACTCCGTCTGATAATCCCGGAGAGTCCCCGTCTGTTTGATGTGGGACAGCGATTCGTCGAACCCTGTGGCCACTGAGGGCCCGAATCTTGCCCATAATTCCGACGAGAAATTATCCCAAGTGATCGGGATCCCGTCAGTGCGATAAGTCCGGCGGAGCCATTGCCACCATTGGTTGGCGTCGCCCTCGAGGTGGTACGACGCCAGAGACACCTTCTGGCCCTCGGGAACGGCTTGGAACTCGAAGAACTGCTCCACTCGCGAGAACCAGACTGTCGGATCGTCGCCAACGAACGTTGGAAACTCCAGCCGAGCTAATTTAGCTCCGAATAGCGGCCACGGCCATTGACGGATCGCTCTCCATCCTCAGAACGTCTTTCGTCGCTTTTCGTTGCTTGATCTTGCGCGATTTTGTTGACGACGACTTGGACAGCCGCCAACTGATCAATGATCGCCTGAATGCCCGTTTGATTCTCATGGGTAGCGGTTTCGAGAGCTTCGATGCGCTGGGCGTGTGTGCCCATGCTGGGCTCTGATACCATGTCAAGAACCAGTTGCTCCCAATAACTCGAGTTGTTGGGAGAAGGTTCTGCTGGATCTTATACCACTTTCTAACACGCCCCCTCAAACGAAAGCCAACCCATGGGCTTGAAGTTTGCACAGGCCCACCATACCTTGTGCTTTAATCAATTGTTAATATTGGGGGTCGTGGAGATTCGAACACAAGACCATTTGGCCAAACCAGCTCTGATACCAAATGATACGGTGAAAAGTTGTATCGAGATAGTTCTCCCTTTTCTTGGCAGGAGTAGGCCAGAGTTCTACTTTCTTGGCTAGAACAACCAGGAGGATACTTTTACTCAATAATTGCTTGCCTTTTATTTCTTGACTCATAGGCTACTTATACTAAGAGAATGAAAGGAAAAGTGGAACTACTTCCACGTACACAGCTACTCCTACTCCACTTAAGGTGGAACAGCTTATTGAATTCAAAAGACTAACAACGGAAACCTATTGACTCGATCAACACCTAACCAACTAACAAACCATGGCAAGCTTGCGGCGACGAGCTGGGCTACACGTACTCGCGGTAGCGCTTGTTGGGCCGAGGAATCCGAGCTGAATGGCGAGAACTGCTGCTGGGCTGTGGGCGCGTATCAGAGCAAAACTAGGCTTGAATCGATGCCAAAGAAGCAAAAGGTCGAGGAAGCCAGTGGCGGTAGCAACGACGAGGTCACCTAATTCGCCTCCCCACCCTCAACGTTCCCGCTCCAAGTCGCCAAAACGCGATTTACGAGGAGTTCACAAAAAATCCGCGAACTAATTTTTGCGAGAGCGCGGATTAGAACTTTAGGAGCTCGATCTGTCATGGAACTTAGAAAACCAACGCCGACCTTCTTCCCCTTCTCAAGAATTAGCTTTTGGGTCTATTTGTCAAAAGTACGACTCTCTTCAGCAACTGGGTATAGTTTCTTGATCCTGGTCACTGTCTTCTACTCGCTATAAATGTACTGAAGTAATATTTTCCTTCGAATACTAGTGGGATTGTGCCTTCACCGGTGCTAATTAATTGTCTTGAACTGGTTAAACAAAAAGAGTTTGAGATGGAGACCATTTGCACTCAATTATCTATTGAAAAGGGCACTGATAAGCATTGACTGTGCTTGCTGGAACAAGAAATCAAGAAACATTTGAAGATGTCAGCTGTCGAGGGAGATCAAGGAATACATCCCATAGGAATTGGATCAAAACCAGTAAATTGACATCCGTATTTAGTTGACGACAGAAGTGAATAACATGCAACTACTCAAAACTCACCATGGATGAGATCTCAAGATCATCGATCAATTGAACAAAGATTTCCACAATTTCAAATGAAATCAAAAGAAACTAATGAAACTCACCATTTCAAATATCATTGATGAAACATTTGGGCCGTCGCTGTGGTCAAGAATTAGTGCACTTGGAGAGTGAATATGGTAATGGAAAGCGAAGCAGAAACAGAGTAGCAAATAGACAGAGGGGTTGAGTGGCTGCCTGGGGTGCTGGGGCTTCAGATGATACGGGAAAGAGAAAGAATAAAGGAAGGTAATAAAGTGTCGCAGAACTATTTATTGTTGATAAGAAATTTGGGTGTTATAAATTATGAATAGTAAAAAGGAGGTACTATAAATGTTAAATTGAAAATTTACACGATTGATTTAAGCAGAAAGACGACAAAAATTATATGGGACTAAATAGTATTCTGAAATAAATTTATAGGTATGCTTGTAATTTTTATTATTCTTAATATAACTAATTAAAAATTATTAACAAGTGTGAACACAGGCGCACAGCGTACGACGGTGGTACGCTAGTCTGAACCAATCAAACTAAAGATGCAAGATAAACTGGATTTATAGATAGATAGATAGATGTATGTTTAAAAAACATCTAAACTTTGTACCACTACGAAATTTAAAATATTTTAACTACTAAATTGCCATGATAAAAAATTTGAGGGAGGGATCGTACCACGGCATTCTTCATGACACTTGGGCCTTGGGAAATATGAGTGGAAATGTATGTGAGCTGGGTGGGAAAAGGCCCACTCGGCCCAATTGAATTCCCAAGAGAGATGGGAGCCCCAGGAGAAGCGCTCGCTATATCCATAATCTAAAAAACATATAAGGCAATGTCAATAAAAAGTGTTTGCCACGTCATCCTCTGCTGATCAAACCGCGTGTATCGGAAGGGTTAATTTGTCACTTCCCCTCCTACCTGTTTCGTGTAAAATTGCTATTTCCATATATCCAAGCTAAACTGGCTAGAACGGTCAATCCATTAACTCTCACCCCACTTGCTCGACCGGACCAATGGGTTAAACCAGGTTGACAACCTTAATTTTGATCCATTGCTGGAGTTTTGTGTAGAATAGTATTTTCTTTTATGATGGTCTGAAATCCAAACTCATCTAAAATTAGTATTACATGTTATTAGATATGGGTCCGGCCTATTGGGTGGAGAGTTCGATGTTTATGTATAAATGTACCAAAATTTGAGGTAAATATGTGAAATGATCACTTTATTTTAGTTCTTATTTTCTACGCTTACTTTAGTATTATATTTTATAAAGGAGGAATTTTACAATGCTTTAAAGCATTGGTGATTTAGTTTTTTCCTATGATACAATTTGAAGTTGTACCTTGAACATTATGGTACAACTTCAGGTTGTACCTATACTTTTTAAAAAATCCCTTTATGGTACAAATTAAAGTTGTACATTTTTGTTATGGTACAACTCCAATTTGTACTTTAAGGTTATGTATAACTTCAAGTTATACTTTAAAATACCAATACTTTAAAAATATTTTAAAAATGTTCTTCATAAAGCGGCTTTAATAATATAAAAAATTAATCCAAGTATTTGATTTCTATATATCCATCTTTGCTCTATATAATTATTTTTTCCTCAACTATGACAAATAAATTAGAGTTACGAACTATTTCATTACTTCTGTCCTAATCCTATGCAACAGAAAGAAATACACCACTATAAAAGAAAAACAAGAAATATTTTAGGAGCAACCCGGCCAATCGGCCGGGCTCCGTGCTAGTTCCATATA
Organism: Linum tenue; assembly: GCA_946122785.1. NCBI lineage: Eukaryota > Viridiplantae > Streptophyta > Magnoliopsida > Malpighiales > Linaceae > Linum > Linum tenue. The sequence continues at coordinate 17,262,924 of CAMGYJ010000004.1, read as the reverse complement.
CAGAAGAGAGGAGGAAGAAGAAGAAGCACCACTCCGGCTCAAGATAGGGTGCATAACCATGGGTTATGCACCCATCAATAACCAAATCTGGACCCTTCATTTAGAAAATCTAGATCTAAGGATGGAGAATTAAAAGCTATTTTTATTTTCACTAGATTTCTTAATTGACTCATACCTTTTTCGTTTTAACTCGGATTTTAATTTTTTTTGCACAGATGGAACGAGTTCACCGTGCTCTACAAAATGAGATCAATTTTCAATATTTTTTTAGGAAAAAAAATTCTGGCCTCTCGGTACCAACTGCATACCATATGGTATCTTATTCGTTTTTAATTCGTTTTTGAAAACGTTTGCACAGCAGGGATGAGTTCATCATGATCTTCTGGATCTACAAATTTCTGGGTGAACAAATTACAGGACCAAAAAATACCACACAATACCATACAATACCACCCTGGTACAGGGTGGTATTGTATGGTATCTTCTTCATTTTTAATTCGTTTTTGAAAATGTTTGCACAGAAGGGACGAGTTCATCATGATCTATTGGATCTACAAATTTCTGGGTGAACAAATTACAGGACCAAAAAATACCACACAATACCATACAATACCACCCTGGTACGGGGTGGTATTGTGTGGTATACAATGTTAAAAGTCGTAAATTACAACTAATATACTTCTACTATCATGTATTCAACCATCCTACAGTATTGGTTTGTCTATACCACCATGGTACGTTTTTCAAAACATAGGTATGCTTTTATTTCAATACCAGTCAATACCATATGGTATAGGCTGATAAAAAATGGCTCAATTTTTTTTTGTTCGAAAAATATATTAAAGTGGATATCATTTTGAAGAGCACAATTAATCTGATCTAACTGTGCAAAAAAAATTAAATTTCGACTTAAAATGAGTGAGAAATCGTCCGTCAAAAATTAAAGAGGGAAAAATTAAAGGCTTTCCATGAGAGAGAGGATGCTGATGTCATGCTGATGTGGACGGGTTACTCATGGTTACTCACCATAAAGTTACTGACCTGATCCATTCCCCACCACTCCGGTCGTTCACGCGGCGCAAAAAGGAAAACAAAGCCATTTTTGGAGATGGAGGGGCAAGCGGTGGACGTACCTGTTTCTCCCAAGAGACAAAAGATGGAAGAGGCAGCGCCTTCATCGTCGTCTTCGTCGGCCCTTAATCTGGCGGCGGTGGTATCTTCAGACGATACCCTACCGGCAGCGTCGGCCGAAAAGGAGGCGGCCGCAGGAGATCAGCCGGCTGCGGCAGCGTCTCTTTGTCCAGCGGCCGTATCTGGAGACAAGAAACCACTGCCATACATCGATGAGTGCGTTTTAGCTAGCTAGCTAGGGTTTTCTTTCCTGATTAATTAGTATGGAGTTCATGTTTCAGATCGATGATGTTAAGTGTCCAATTTTGCTGTTTGATTTGCTTATCCAGAGTTGGGTTCCCTCTTCTTGTTGTTGTCTCCATTGCTGTACGTTATGGATGTTGGTTTTAGGATTCGACTCCGAAGCCAGAGATTTTGGTGGTTCCTTGCTTACATATTTGTAGATGCTTGGCTTGGTTTTGGTCTTTTGCTTGTCTTCGTTTGATTCATTGCCTGATTTGATTTTATGATGATTCTGTTCATGGATTCTGATGTAAAATTATGGGAATTAACTGATTTGATTTTATGATTATTTCATTCATGGATTCTGATGTAAAATAATGGGACTTTTACATTGCAGGGGTCCTGACTATCATGATCCTGAAGAACATGATAAAATGCTTAGAGATACTACCGTCATTGCAAACATATCTCTGAACTTCTACAACGAGAAGGAGGTTGTTCGATCTGATTGGTTTTCAAAGTTTCTTATTCTCTCACTAGTAGTTGGTTCCCTAGCTATCTAGCCTGCAAGTCCTTTTCCCATTGAGCTGATGCCAATTTTGCTTGTTTTTTCGAGGATTAGGGCACAAGCTATGCCCTTGTTGCCCCCCTACTCAGCTGGTGTAATCTCTTTCCCGATGGACTCGTTATTCACGCCAACTTCAAGGCCAAGAATGTCACTGGCGGCCCTTCGGCCGGCGAAAACAACCCTCCCATTGAGCTGTTTTTCTCTGAGACAAGGAAAGGCTACGGGACTCCACCCGAAGTTCGTCATTGTCTCATCTTGGATGAGACTAGAAGTGGTAAGCAATTAGTTACTTAACTGTCTCATCATCTTAGCTGCTTGCTTATAGAGGGAGGGAGGGAGGGAGGGAGGGGTATATTTCAAGTTAATGATGATGGTGGTTGGTGGCGGTGCTTGCAGATATACGCAGAGGTTGTGCGCATTGTCCGAGCTATGTAGTGGATGAAAGTTTCTACCATCCTCCTGTTGGAGGGTGTGAGTTCGGTGACAGTGAGGCAAAGGATTATGCAAAGTATCAATTGGCAGGTCGCTCAGGCTCAGGCTCAGGCTCAGACACAGAGTAGCTTGTAGTGGTAGTGGTAATATATTATCTCTCGAACATGGAAGGAAACAGGATGAGGAACATGATCAACTTCCTTGGACTTATATTATGTATTGCCGGTCGCTTTATAACTCTTCCCCAATGTTGGAAGAAAGAAGTGGAATATTAACTAGTGGTAATATATTAGGGATAAGACTTTATCCAAGTCATCTTAAGTTTCCTTATTCATATGTAACTCTTTTTCCTTGTCCTACATGTAAACCTGTACACATGTGGGTATAAATACCCCTCACTATGTTCATAATAACACACAAGATATTATTCCTTACATGGTATCATAGCCTCTTGCTTCAAATCTTTGATCTCAAACCCTAGCTCATCGTCGACAGCTTGCATTTCCACGCCCACGTTCAGCGTTGCTTCTCCAGTCGTCAGCCTCTAGTCGTGTTCAGCATGTCGGTCAATAGCTCTGTCTCGTCCGCTGACACCTCCGATGCAACACTGCCGTCACTGGTCACCATCAACACCGCATCAACCCTTCCCTTGAAGCTCACGTCATCCAATTTTCCCTCGTGGCGTTCCCAGCTGCTCTTTCTCCGACAAGGCCTTGATCTTTTAGGCTACCTCGAGGGTACGACTCCACAGCCAGCTGAGACAACTCAAGTTGATGGTGCTACTATCCGCAATCTAGCCTACACTCACTGGTTTCGACAGGACAAGCTTCTCCACAATTCACTTCTGGCCTCCGCCTTAGAAAGCGTGTGCCCGTTTATCAGCATCGCCCCGACGACAGCCCACGCATGGCAAACCCTCATTCGGTTGTATGCAAACTCCTCCCAATCACGCGTTATGTCTCTGCGTGATTGTTTACTAGCGGAGAAGAAGGGTGATCGTGATGTCTCCACGTTCGTCCAATCCCTTTGCTCTACAGCATCCGATATGGCTCTTGCTGGCACGATTGTTCATGATGATGAACTTGTTTCCCTATGCCTTCGTGGCCTTGGCGATGACTACAATGAATTCACCGCCGGTGTTAAGGCTCGCGAAACTCCGCCCACCCTTGAGGATCTTCTCGACCGCCTGCTGTCCCTGAAAGTGGACATCAAGGCTCGCCGTGCTTCTCACCTGTCTCCTCCAACCGCGTACAACACTCACCGTGGCCGTGGTGGAGCTCGTGGATGGCGTGGTGGCAACTCTGGTCGTGGCGGCGGCCGTGGCTCCTCGCCACATTATGGCGACTCTGCGTCGTCCTAGGAGCCCCCTCACAATGCGGATGATGGGGAGTCTCGAAGTCCATCTTGTGTTCTGTGTCAGTTCTGTGACAAACCTGGCCATACCGCAAAACAGTGCTATCAACTTCATCCTCACAAGCATCCTCAGGCTCACAACACGCAATCCAACTCTTTTGCACATGATGGCTCCTGGCTTATGGACTCGGCAGTTACTCATCATGTGACCAATGATCTCGGCAATCTTGGCATCTACTCTGACTACACGGGTCCTCATGAGGTTTATCTTGGTGATGGTTTAGCTTTGCGTATCACTCATATCGGTTCATCCACACTGTCTACATCTACTCGCTCCCTTGCACTTACAGATGTGTTGTATGTTCCTTCTATCAAGCAACGGTTAATCTCTATTGCTAAACTATGTCGCACTAACCCGATTTCGGTGGAATTCTTCTCTGGTTTTTTTATTGTTAAGGACCTTCGCACGAGGCCGCCACTGCTGAGAGGTAGGAACAAGGGTGATACCTACGAACTTCCGGGAGGGGCATCAGTGGTTCGGTTGGCATTGGTGACCACTCGTCATTCTGCTCAATCATGGCACCACCGACTCGGTCATCCCTCCTCCAAGTCTCTCACTCGTTTACTTCGTGTCAATTCCCTACCCATTTGAAATGGTCTCATTTCAGTATTGAAATTTTTGTGGGAATGGATATCTATCTGTTTACACTATAAATTTTGTCTTGTACCATATTGGTGAGTTACAAGATAATTAATGAGTTTATAAGGCCACACTCATTATAACAATTAATATTGTTTAAGTTGGGCTTTGTGGATATTGATATTAAGCTAAAGCCACTAAGTCTGGAGAGGGACATGCTGCCTCAACGAAGAGGGCCATGTCCATCTAGAATTTAGAAGCACATGCCATCTCAAGGAAGACCCCGGTACGAGTATCGAGAAGGGCGTGCCACTTCACGAAGAGGCCATGCCGCCTCACGACCAAGACCGATTGAGTGAAAATTAAACTAAGTCTGGAAGAGGTACGTGCCTCTTCAAGGAGAACGACGTGCCACTTCACGAAGAGGACATGCCGCCTCACGAGAAGGGGCATGTGGATGATTAAGAGGTCCATGGCCATGTCATATGTGACGACCATAGTGGGCACGATTGAAAAATACTAAGTATGAGGTGGCCATGCCGTCTAACGGAAAGGGCCACATACATGAATGAAGAGTCCATGGTCGTGAATAAAGAGGCCATGCCGCCTCATGATCTAAACCAAACAACCGAAAATATTCTAAGTATAGAGAATGATGTCCCGCTTCAAAGAGGAGGGCCATGCCCCTCTAGAGATTGAGAAGGTCATGCCGCTTCACAGGAAGGACCACGAACATGACTTAGAGGTCCATGGCCGCGAACGAAGAGGCCATGACGCCTCATGACCAAGTTCGAATAGTCTAAGTATGGGAAAGACTTGCTTCTTCATGAGGGAGGCCATGTCCATGATTGAGAGGTCCATGGGTGCGAGCGAAGAAGCCATGCCATATTATAATTCTGAGAAGGCATTGCCGCCTCACGAGAGGGGCCATGGACACGAAGGAGAATGACATGGTGGTGGAGTATTATATCACTAGAGACTAAGTCCCAAGAGGGCCATGGACATGAGTAAAGAAGTCCATGATCGTGAGCTATGAGGCGAGCTGCACTCCAAGTCCCAAGACTGTTTCAAGAGGGGTACCTAGGCAGCTGAGAGATAACTGGTACTCATCCCACATTCAAAGGACACGTCAGCCACGTTCCGTGGAAGCAGGGAGCAGTTCTTTTTGGGAGTTATCCAAGACAGTTTTTTCTACGACATGTACTCACTCACGGCTATAAATAGGAGGATAGATTGACAGGGATCGGCCCGCAAAAATCACCACTCGACACCACTTGTCAAGTTTATCAATTTTATTTTTCCTCTGCAATTTTGTATCAGTAGTCGTAGATATGGAGCTCTCTCAGAACCTCCATATAGGAGTAGAAGTAACTTAATGTAGATCTGTCTCGAGAGTCATGTAAACATCGAACGCCCTCGTTCGAACAGTGTTTGAAGAGTTGTGAACCGTGTTTAGTGATCGCTGTCAAAATAAGTCAAGGTGCATTCAATTCTCATTCAAAGCTAGTTTTCTCGCCGGAAAACAAATTTGGCACACCTGGTGGGACACTTGTGGTCGATTCGATGGCTTCGAGGCGGAGGAATCAAGAAGGTGACATTCCGGCTGGATTCGCGGAGGAGCAAGTGGCCAACATCGAGCATGGCCAAGCATCAGAGGCGATGACCGGAGGAAATGGCGGAGCAAAGATCTTGGTGGCAACCACGCCTGGTGGAGATCTCGGTGAGGCAGTGGGGGCCCTTCGTTAGATGATGGAGGAGAACCGCAAGATGGTGGCTGAAACCATCAAGCCACGGAGGAGAACCGCAAGATGGTGGCAGAGAACCTTCGAGCCACGGAGGAGAACCGCCAAATTCTTATGGAGAACCATCGCATGTTGGAAGAGACTCGGCCGGTACTCATCAGGTATATTCTCAAATGGATTGTCTCAATTCCCGCCTAGATAGACATTTGAGTCAATTGCTTGAAGTAGTCAACAAAAATACAAATGAGTTGGATCAACTCCGAAATTCTTTAAGTAGACCAGTAGTGCAGGCAAGAGCTTTGCCATTAGATGGCGCAGGCCTAATGCCTGCTAATTGTGTTCTTTCTCCCGCCGGTGGTCGGAATGGCCAAACATGGAAAGAGAACTTGCCGCCTCAGACGGCAAGCCAACCACCTCCACCTCCACGTCGAGTAGGTGATGTTGAGATTCCTGCTACTGCTCAAGTGGGGGAATCGTCACAGGCACGCATGGAAGTTGAAGTGGTACCTCCGCACGGTGAGAACCTCGCCACCATGTTCAACACTCATGTTGAGCAACCATCCGTGCAAGGGGGTGCTCATCCCTCTATCCCGGAGGCAAGACCCTACGTGGCTCCCATGAATTTGGGAGTAAGAGGAGGTTTAGGTGGCAACATGGATCCAATCCCACCACGAGGCTTCCCAACTCCAACGCCACCCCATTTCAATGGGCATGGCATGGATCCCATTGGGTTTGTGTCGTATGGGGGCATGACACCAACACCCTTAGGAATCAAGTGGCTCAACTCCTCACGGAGCAGTTTGGTATGGGAGTAAGACCTGCCATGCCACCTATATATCGTAAGACGTACCTAGAATGGGTAGACAGGCTCCACCCATTTCCAAGATGATTCAGGGTTCCTGAGTTTGCCACGTTCATAGGGACTGGATATCAGTCTACTGTAGAGCATGTTGGACGTTTCACTGTCTAATGTGGCAATGTAGGAGAGTTCGTATAGTTAAGACTATTTGGCAACTCGTTGACAAGGCCATCTTTTGCTTGGTATGTTAACTTGTCGTCTAACTCCATCAGACTTGGCAACAGATGAAGCAAGTCTTCCACGCTCAGTTTTATAGATCTGAGCCCGAGGTGTCCATGGCTGACTTGGCACGTATGCACCAACAGCCAGGGGAATCGATTGGCATTTCTTGACTAACTTCAAGAATGCCCTTAACCGTTGCTTTGTCAATTTGACGGAGAGGGAGTTCGTCAAGCTGGCACAAGGGGGTTTGAGTTTTGAACTAAGGAAAAAATTTCCAAGATAGGGAGTTCTCTGACTTGTTCTAACTCATGTCATGTGCCGTGAGGTATGAGTCTCTTCTAAATGAGGAAGAGAATCGTAGGAGTGCATCAAGGGGACCATACTTCCCAAACTTAGACTATACCATCAATCATGTTGGCCATGAGGCCAATGAGGTTGAGGTAGACTTGGCTGAGATAATTCCAGAGAAGCCATACATATGTGCTTCTTTGTCTAAAGTTGAAGATGAACCACAAGGGGGGAGACCCAATCGTGCTCTCATTCAGCCGAGGAAGTACTCCTTTGATGTCTCGAAGGCAGACTTGATTTTTGACCAACTCTATAAGGATGGTCAAGTCAAGTTGACAGGGGGAATGTCTTTCCCTCACCCGAGAAATTAAAAGGAAAAAGTATTGTAAGTGGCATAATAGCATGTCACATGCCACTGATTCTTGTGTGGTGTACCGTAATGTCTTGCAGGATGCCATTGATAAGGGACTCATCAAGTTCCCCGAGGCAAAGAAGGATGCCATGTTGGTGGACACTGATCCGTTCCCCCAAGGTGTTTGGCGTCAACATGGTCAACCCAGACTTCTCCAAAGTCGAGTTGCCACATTTCAAGCTGGTGTTGGATACAACGCCACCTCGAAGGAGCCCGAATGTGTTGTTCGATCAAGGGAGCTCGTCGGGTACCAAGCAGGCCAACCCGGCCGCAGTGATGATTGATGAAGTTGACAAGTTGTGCGCCCAGTGCAAGAAGAGTCTCAAACTCGACGGAGAGAAACCAAGGCCACCAATTCATCAAAGAATTGGTCTTCCCAACAAGCCAAGGCCCAAGTATCCGTCGTATGAGAGACAGGTGGAAGGAGTGAAGCAACCAGCTTGGGGGCAACCAAAACAATGGGTGGCCCATGCTCCTTTCCAAAAGAAGAGAACATTCAAGATGCCAAATGTTCCGCATGGTGGATGGCATACGTATGATGCTCATCGTCAGCAACCAGTAGCAGTGGCTGAGATGACAAGGACCCAAAGAAGGAGGTTCCTTCGTAGAATGCCCAAGCCTGTCAAGGCCAATTCCCAATGGCTCGTGGTAACATATTGGGCGTGACACAATGGAGGCGAGAAGGCAGTCTTCAACCAAATCTCAAGCTGGACAACTCCACGACCACAGGACTCAAAGTGCGCGTGATTGACAAAGGCAAGCAGGTCCAAGTTCAGAGTGATGTCAAAGTTCATGAAGGGCTTGAGGATGAATTCCAAGAAGAAGGAGGCGAATATGAAGATGAGTATGCTGAAGATGATATGCTTGAAGATGATCTTCCCAAAATTAAGTTCAACAGGGGTAACAAAGATGATGAGGAGAACGGTCAGGGTCCTGCTACGACCATCCAATTCGGAAGCTTGCCACCGGTGGTTGTTACTAACTACATAATGCCCATGGTTTTCCAATTCAATGAAAAAGATCGTGAAGGAGATATAGAGAGTGAAGACGTGGAAGAAGCAAATGACGAAGATGGATCAGTTGCTGAGTTGACTGAGGCATTTGCGCGTCTCGAAGCTAGTGATGAGACATGGGGTGTGAGGATGGCTCGTTTGGGAAGTAGGATAGATCTAGTCGTCGAGACGGCAAGGCAAGGCAGGAGTTCTCAACAAATTTTAAAGGAACTCCACAAGGCCGGCCATAGGAACATTGGTTTGCTTTAAGAAGATGATGGTCAGTACCCATTTTACGTATTGTACCAGGGACCTGAAGCAACATCATCATTGGCCATTGAGAACCCCACACGAGGATCGCGTTTCGAGGAGAAGCAAGAAAGTTTATTGGCAAACGATGAAGGGACACCAAAAGAAGAGATCGTCATGCATGTAGCCATCTCGAGGGGGAAACAAGTTATGAAAGAAACTGCAAGTGACGAGTCAAGCCACTTGGTGGTGTTCAAAGAGCTCGAGCCGAGTATGCTAAGTCATTTGAGACCCCCTTACATCAAGGCTAGACTTGATGGTGTGCCCATGTCAAGAGTCTTTGTTGATAACGAAGATGCTATCAATGTGATGCCAACACGTATGTTAAGGAAACTTGGGAAGAGCACGGGTGATTTGATTCCTATGGATATCTTTGTGACAAGTTTTAATGGAGGCTCAACTTCGGCAAGAGGAAATTTTCCAGTTATGGTGAGAGTTGGTAGTCAAGAAAGGATGTCTACTTTCTTTGTTGTCGATGGGGTGATAAGTTACAGTGCTTTGTTGGGAGGAGACTGGATCCATACCAACAAGTGTGTCTCATCTTCGCTTCATCAATGTTTGATGTTCTAGAATGAGGAAGGTGTGGTCGAAGTAGTATAAGCAGACACCAGGCCTTTTGCCGTGGGAGCCAACGTGGCCGAAGCTCCAATATACGATGTAGACTTTAGGCCATTGCAAGTTAGAAGTATGGATGGTGGGTTTTGTATCGTGGTATTCTCAAGTGCGAAGTTTTGAGCAAATCTTTCATCGATCCACTCTCGGAGATAGTGAGACCATCTACGATATCTCTTGATGGTCCACCTAAGGCTGAAGTGAAAGATAACGATGAGTAAGTCGTCGCAAGACAAGATAGCGAGGGAGGCCAAAGTCACAGCCTTGATAGAGAAGTTGGCCATTTATCAATTTGAACAGAGGCTAGCTTGGGAAGAGCCTGTGTTGGTGGTCGACTGTGTTCTCGAAGAAGACTTGCCAGAAGAAGGCGAGGTACCAAGTATAGCTGAGGAAGAAGAGGATCACATGACGTCTCGTGATATTTTGGAAGAAATCAATCTTTGCATTGAAGATGACCCGCGCTCAACCTTAATCAGTGCCATGCTCTCTAAGCAAGACAGGTATGAGTTAATAAACTTATTAAAAGAATTTAAAGATTGCTTTGCGTGGGATTACCATGAGATGCCTGGTCTAGATAGAAAGTTGGTAGAGCATAGATTGCCAATTAGTCCTGGATTCAAGCCTTACAAGCAGCCGCCTAGGCGCTTTGCTTATGAGATCTTGCCAGAGATAAAGAAAGAAATTGAACGATTGTTAAAGGCTAGGTTCATAAGGACGGCTAGGTATGTGAAATGGTTGTCTAATGTAGTGCCGGTTAGAAAGAAGAATGGCAAGATACGAGTATGTGTAGACTTTAGGAACCTGAATCTAGCTACTCCTAAGGATGAATACCCCATGCCAGTTGCTGACATGTTGCTCGATGCAGTGACTAGGCATGAAACTTTTTCTTTCATGGATTGTTACTCAGGCTATAATCAAATTTACTTGGCCGAGGAAGACATCCAAAAGACCGTGTTTCGGTGTCCTGAAGCAATTGGATGCTATGAATGGGTGGTCATGCCTTTTGGGTTGAGAAATGCGGGCGCCACTTACTAACGAGCTATGGATACTATCTTTCATGACTTGATTGGTGAGTTGGTGGAGGTGTATGTGGATGACATCGTTGTTAAGTCCAAGGTAGCAAGACAACACCTCTCTCATTTACGCATGGCTTTCTTACGTATGAGAAGCCATCAATTGAAACTAAATCCACTTAAGTGTGCTTTTGGTGTGTCCGCAGGTGACTTCTTAGGGTTCCTTGTGAGCCAACGTGGCATTGAGGTTGACAAAAGCAAGACCAAGGCCATCATAGAGGCCATGCCACCACGTGACAAGAAGGAGCTACAAGGGTTCCTCGCCCAAGTTAACTACATTCGACGTTTCATCTCGAATTGTGCGGGCCAGACTCAAGTGTTCTCCCCGTTGCTGAAGTTGAAGAAGGAGGAGGACTTTGTATGGCATTAAGAGCATCAACAAGCTTTTGATTACATCAATAGGTACTTAGCGAGCCCTCCAGTGCTCAACTCTCCCATTCCATGACGACCTTTGAAGTTGTACCTTTCAGCCACTAACACATCTATTGCGTGTCTGTTGGCTCAAGATAATGATTTAGGTCATGAGCAGGCCGTGTATTACTTAAGTAGATTGTTAAACACGGCCGAGCAAAAGTATTTTGTCATAGAAAAATTGTGTTTGGCTTTATATTTTTCATGTATGAAGCTAAGGTACTACTTGATGCTCGTTCAGGTATAACTCATATGTAAGACTGATTTGATTAAATATATGTTGTCCCGACCAATCATCCATGGGAGGATTGGTAAGTCGACACTTGCGCTATCTGAGTTCAATTTACAGTACGTACCACAAAAAGCCATCAAAGGCCAAGCCTTGTCGATTTCTTGGCCGACCACCCATGTGTGGACGTGCCTCCCGAGTTAGTAGAGATAGGGATGGTGAGTGAAGCCCCTTGGACTTTATACTTTGATGGTTCGAAGACACGTTCAGGAGTAAGAGCTGGTGTGGTGCTCACTGCCCCATCCGGGCATGCCATGTCTTTTGCTTTTACTCTTGATGTTCCATGTACTAACAACCAGGCCGAGTACGAGGCCTTGGTGGTTAGGCTGGAGATGCTTGTCGATTTAAAATCTAAGAGAGTTGACATCAAAGGAGACTCACAACTGGTAGTCCACCAAGAACTTGGTGATTTTCTTTGTGTCAGTTACGTGTTAGAGACATACCTCGAGTATGTCCAAGTCTTGATAAATCATTTTGGCAATGTATCTATCAAGTTTGTGCCTCGACAAGACAATGTCAAGGCCAACTACTTAGCACAACTAGCATCGAGCTTTAGGGAGTTCCAAGAATCACGAACATTAGGATATATACCATTGAAACCTACAAACATTATAAAGCAACATATTAAATATGTACAAATATAATACCACCATGGTATAATAAGGTAAAGTGTATTCCATTCACAAAAACCAACATGGTATACTATTTTACACCAATTGCAACAACAGACTATTTCAGGAAAAACATAACTATACTATTATGACAAAATACCAGTAATTACCACCATGGTAAGATATGGTAAAATGAATTCCACACCACAACAGAATCACATCTCAGCATATACCAGTAATTACCGCTATGGTAAGATATGGAAAAATTAATTCCACACCACAACAGTATGACATCTCAACGTATACCAATAATTACAGCCATGATACAACAATTACCACCATGGTATGATATGGTAAAATGAATTCCATGCCACAACAGAATCACATCTCAGCATATACCAGTGATGACAAACATGGTACAAGCAATTACCACCATGGTATTATATGGTAAAAATTAATTACATAACACAATGATATCACAACACAACACTATGGTATATCACCTCTCAGCGTATACTAGTAATTACCACCATGGTACCATATGGTATCTAACACATTCAAACTTCAATTAACAAACAAATTTGTATACCTTACCTCCTGATTCATCAAAGTTAGGTGAGTGACCAAATCCAACATCGCTAGATGAAGAACTAGTTCCAACAACGCTATGAAGAACTAGATCCTACAACGCAAGATGAAGAACTAGATCCTACAACGCTAGATGAAGAAACAGATCTATCGAATGGAACAACCTTGCCACAATTTACGTAACTCATTTCACCAGAATCCTGCAAAAACACCAAAACACAAAGAACATGAACATAAACCAAATAGTAAAAATCATGAACAAGCTCGATTAGCTAAACAGAAACACAAAGAAACTCACACAGAGTAGAATCTAGAAAACCTACAAATAAACACAAAATATCAATGTAACTAGCAATTATCGCAACGAAAAACCTACAACAAAACAAAAGATCGACAAAACACTCAACGAAATCAAAGATCGACAGAAGGCTCAACGAATCACGCAAGGTTAAAAGTTAACGACAGAACAGGAAGAATCAGAAAAATAATATCTAATCGGAGAGTTTCTCGCCGTCGATTTAGGTAATCCACCTAAGTTCTCGCCGTCTAACAATTATGGAGAGAAAAATTCTCCATAGCTCGGTCCCCTATTTCTAAGCTACTGCTCGCACTTTCCCTCTCCAAAAACACAATCCCAGCTTGCGCAAAAGATTCGCAACGGATAAAGAGGGAAAGTAAATAATTGAAATAAACGAACAAAAACGCCCCTGACCACTAGGGATGGCAACAAAATCTGAACCCACGGGTACCCACCCGACCCAACCCAGTCAATGCGGGTAAAATATTGACGGGTTTTGGACCGGGTTCGGGTTTAAACCCTCTACACTATTCACCGGGTTGGGTTGGGTTTGGATTTAGGTAAACCCGCCCCATGGGTACCCGCCCACACACATATAATTACTCTCCCGGTATATTTAATATTATAAATAATATATCTTCCTTAAACAACTAATATTCTTTATGTTTGTGGAGACATGTATAATTTATTCTTTCTAATTGTTTAGAATGAAGTTGATATTATGGAGTGAAGAGTGAAGAAACTTAGTTGATGAGGAAGAAACTTTCAATTAATCTTGTGGTTTATAGATGTTTAGCTTTAATTTTGAACAATTTGTATTGATCATTTGCGGTTTACTTGTATGCTCTAGATGAGTGTTTTTTGTATGAAAAAATTGATGTTAAACTTTTATTTTGAAAGAAACTTGTTATTGTAAATTGTTTGCCACAAAAACCCATGGGTACTCATGAACCCGTGGATACCCAATGGGTTGGGTTGAGTTTGAGTTTTTCAAACTCAGCGGGTTTTACCCCGGGTTTTTTTATGGATAAACCCATGGGTTTGGGTTTGACAAAACCCGCCCCAACCCGACCCATTACCATCCCTACTGACCACCCATGCATCAATCGGCCACAAGATGAGTCCACCCCAAATCAACTGCTGCTAAATGTTTACTAACGCGTGAGTAACAAATCCTAAGCCGGACGAAGGAACGGTAAAACGGAAATAGGGAGAAGCGAAGGAAACAGATTGTGGGAGCGGGCGATCAAGCTCTCGATGATGGAGCAGAGGGCTGGCGTGCTTGTCCATTGATAAAACAGGTCGCAAACGAAATCAACAGCTCCCCCATTCAACGTTTGGGAACCACTGCGCAGTCTGAGACCCCTTCCTCTCTCCAGGGAAGTACGGAGTGGGCGCCCTGAATTTTGGAGTCGTCTGAGTAAGGGTAGAGAGAAGAAAGCAATTTAGCTATCCTGCTAACAGGCATTTTTGTTAGTAGATACTAACAAAGCCTGTGGCTTCTCCACGTCACGACCGGCCTAAAAATAAAAATGGGCGCGCAGGGCCCACAATTTCAAAAAACCCAAATTTTGAATACCCTAAACCCAACCCGCGATTTTGTCAAAAAAATAAACCCAACCCGCCGAAATATCAATTCAGTCGACCATTTTCCCTCTCTCTCTAAAAATTGCACGCGTCTGAAGAGCTAGGGTTTCGCTCCTCTCCTCTCTGCCGCCGCTCCCTGTCCCTCTCCTCTCTGCCGCCGCCGCTCCCTGTCCCTCTCTCCGCCGCCGCTCCCTCTCCTTCTCTCTGCCGCACCGCCGCTCCCTGTCCCCCTGTCTGCCGCCGCTCCCTCTCCCTCTCTCTGCTGCCGCCGGTCCTTTTCCTCACTCGATCGACGACTGCGACGGTGGCGCGAGGCTTCGACGGCGTCGACGGCGACGGTTGCGGCTTGTAAGCATCGCGACGGTGACGGTATGTCTTCCCCTTGCTTGATTCGCCGATTGTTTGATTTCATAGATTCATTTTTAGGTTTTGCATGGATTGTATTTAGGGTTTAATGGATTGTGGGTTTTGGCTGGCTCGGCTTTAATGGTTGGTTGGGGTTTGTGTGATGGATACGAGTGTTGAAGGGTTTGGGTATTTTCCTGATCTGCATGGCTACGATTTTGGGTAACCCGATTTTATTTTTTCTTATTTGACTGGATCTGTGTTGCACCTGTTCTGGTCTGTGTATCTGAAGCAGGATATTTATTTTCACGAGCCTGGATATCTGTTTGGTATATCTGGATATTTTAGGTGAATTGCCTGGATATCTGTTTGGTGTATCTGGATATCAGTTTGACGAATTTGGGTATTCTAATGTACAGGGAAAACACCATTAATGGCGAGAACTAAAGCTCAAGCAGCAATGAGGCCCTTAACAGGAGGTGAAACCTCGAGGCCTAAACGTACTAAACAACAACAGCAAGAGGAGGAAGAAGAATCTGATTTTGTGGATGATGAAATTGAGCATGAAGACGATGATGGGCAATCCCATGAGGACGAAGATGGTGAGGACGAAGATGGCGAGGACGAAGATGGCGAGGACGAAGAAAATGCTGAAGAAGCAGGAGGGCGCCAATATAGATTTCGCTGTACCACCAAGAAGGTGTTGTCAATTATAAAAGACTGGAAGCAAGATCCACGATACTATGAAGCTTGCAAGAGAGAGATCGAGAAGGCTGGATTTGGAGGCCTATTTGAGCTTCGGCTGGTCGATGTTCCTAAGCAGATGCTGCCTACCTTGATGGCACATTACGACATCCGCACCAGCAGCTTCATTTTTGGTGAAGGCGAAAACAAAAAGGTGCTCACCATTTGTTGTATGGTTATTGTATTTTTTTGTTGTATGCTTGATCATTGACTCATTGCTCTTTGTTCTTCTAACTTGCAACAGGTGCTCACCATTGAAGATGAGGATGCTGCCCGTGTATACGGCATTCCTCTTGGCGGTGCTGAGATTGACCTTGTGAAGGCCAATAACTCTATGCTCAATGTTCTGAAGGAGGAGCTCGGCATGGAGGGTAATCGGGAACGAAATATTAAACTTGTGCACATGGTTAAGTTGAGTAAGTCGACTAAAGGTCGGGGTAGAGGGAGTAGGAGGCCACCTGTTGCAGCTGCAGTTAAGCAGTTCCTACTTGTGGCTCTTGGTTCGTTGCTCGTTCCAACAAGCTCCCGGATCTGTAAGTTTAACTATGCCGAGTACTTGGCGGGGAGGGTTGAGGACATTAGAACTTTTAATTGGAGTGGTCACGTCGCCCGACAGCTGAAGGTAGAGCTGACTGTTACCAAAAAAAGAGAAGGTGAGGCTAGGGTCAGGGGACAGATGATGCAGTGGGTTAATGGGGATATCCAATTCTTGATGGTAAGTTACAGTTTAAAGATGTGTATATTTTTTTAGCATATCTTTTTATTATTGGGATATCTTTTCTAACATACACTTTTTTTTGTAGCTTCATTTGATGGATTTCCTTAAGGTGAGAGGATTCGCCACAAATACAATCCCCAGCTGCAGTTATTGGTTTGAACCAAGGGTGGATAACCTATGCTTGGCTGTCCCTAAGGCGGAGTTATATGATGTGGCTCCCGTGTTGCTGTCGAGAGAAGAAGTCCGATCTCGCTTCTTTCCAGGACGTGGCAGGAGGGAGTGGGAATCAGGAACAAGCAGCTCGGCTCCTCATACAGCTACTCCTCGGTTATACACGACAGAATGGTGGGAGGAAACAGACTTGGAGTCCCTTGATACTGACGAGGTATGTAGATTATTGTCTTTTAAATTGGAAATCGAGCCCCTTAGTAGACACGAGTGCATGTAGTAAACTAAATTTTTTGGGATGCATGTGTAGCTTAAGGCACTTCAGTCCTTGACTGAAAAAGTGAAGGATAAGTGGGATTCATGGCGAGAAAGTGTCCGAAGGGTTGCCATTGAGCGCCAGCAAGACAAGAATTGAACTTTGCATGTTTGGACATCATTAAGTAGTTGTAATGGAGCTTTATTCATTTATATAATTGCCATGTTGGAATGGCTTTGAACCAAGGGTTGTATCGAACAAAAGTTTGTTTCATGTTGAGTTTGGATATTGGTTTGTATTTTTTTTGGATATTATTTATGAATTGGATATTATTTTGCATTATGGATATTGTTAGGAAAGCATCAGGATATTAACACTTTCACAATTGGATAATAGTCTGGGCTTTCTGGATACCTGTAAAAAACATCAGGATATTAACACTTTCACAAGCGGATATTAATGTATTCTCGAGGATATTAGTTGTGGTTCATTGTTGGATACCTACCTGGGCAGTCCGGATATTAACGTTTATATGCATGCATTGATTTCCAGCTCGACTTTGTGGGTGTTGAGCTTGACGGGCTTCGGGGCAGATTGGCAGAATTTTCTTCTATTTTGGTAGCAGCAGCAAAAGCTAAAATGGAGGAGGAAGAGGAGGTAGAGGAAGAGGAAGAGGAGGATGAGGTAGTAGTCATGGAGGACGAGGTAGAGGAGGTAGAGGAGGTAGAGGAAGAGGAGGAAGAGGAAGATGAGGTAGTAGTCATGGAGGACGAGGTTACTGTGAGGGATTACATGTTTGGCCGTGTATACTCCAGGAAAAGGAGTAAGAAGAATGACTTGCCAGTTGTTCAGGAGTTCGGTGTGCCAGCAGTTAAATCAGCAGGTGATGACGTGGTTGAAGCGGTGGAGTCGGAGTCGCGGGACATGCATTATACCGACCCGCAAACTACATTCGCTGATGTAATGCAGATTGGTTTCGAGGCCACTGCTGCGGCCGATGCCAGTATAAGGACATCTCCCACAACGGTAAAATTTCCCTAACCAGTAGATACTAGCATGGACTTCCAAGAGATTTATTACATTTTAAGTAGATACTAGTCTCAATTTTCTGGATATTTGATTCTTTTTTATGGATACTAGCCTGGGCTTTATGGATATTTGTTTATTTATTATGGATACTAGTCTGAACTTCTAGGATATTTGTTTCTGTTTTAGTAGATACTAACCTTTGGCAATGTTTTGTAGATACACGTCGAAGCAATACCATCAGACGGGGAGCTGATAGCAGCAGCATGCCAGAGGATGCTGGAGGAAGAGGACGATGATATTCTCGTAAGTGAGAGGCCACAGACTCAGGAGGAGGCAGAGTTTATGGACTCTATCACTCCAGAAGCATGGAAGGCAACTCTTAAAACTCCTGCATTCCAGAGGTCAAAACACCACCCAATTGACTCATCAGTGTATGTTTTGGCAAAGTCTTCGTCGACGAAACTCGACGATACGGCACGACAAGTTGTTGAGTTCATCTGGAGTACCACAGCTAAAGACGAGTAAGTTGTTCATCTTTAATCGCCAATTCCAATCTGTCAAATTCATGGCTACTAACTAACCTGGATATTAATGTGTGTTTTACAGTAACAACATAATCGTGGAAACTCCAAAGGGCAAGCTTAGCCGTCTCCACATATTGTCATTAAAGGGTAACAGTTGGGTTCATAGCCATGTCATTTTAGTATACGGGCTGTACCTAAATTACCAAGAAGATAAGGAGATGGTGAAGAGAATTGTCTTCCCATGGACCTATGTGGTAAGTATTATCTTCACTACTTAGATCCTATTTGTGTTGAAAATGTCTAATTTTATATTGTTGTCTCTTCTAAATAGCAATATGCCGTCGATGATGCTATAAAAAAAACCAATGGACAAGGAGAGAATCTTGGGGTGGATTGACCTGCACAAGAATAATCCAATGCTGAAACGAGAAAACTTGGAAAGCTGTGATTATGTAAGTGCCTTCAATGTTTGGATATTTTCTGACTTTCCTTGATACTGGTCTGGGTTTATAGGATATTTTTCTGAGCTGTTGAGCTATTAATATGGGTTGTTCGGATATTAGTCAATGATAAACTCACTAACTGTATTGTGTTTCAGATCTTCTTTCCCATGTATCTCAAAGATCACTACCGAGTGTATGTCGCTGACATGAAGAATAGGAAGACTTTCCTACTCGACAGCCAAAAGCCTAATGCCCGAGTTGCTAAGGCAGATCATGCACCAGTGGGGAAAGTGATCTTTGAGTATGTGACGGAGTTCCTCAAGCATCAGGGGGTGGATTGTAAATTGCATGAGTGGGAATTCAGCATTGCTGATGTTCCTCAGCAATTTGGCCACGATGATTGTGGTGTATTTGCATGCCTCTACATGGAGCAATGGGCGGGTCACATTCCGGTGGAATGTAAAAACAGTTGGCATAAGAAGGAACATGTGGAGGAACAAAGAACACGGATTGCAGCTAACCTCCTGTTATGGGAGTATAACGGCTACAAGGATGCAATAATTCAAGAAGCAAAGGATTGGAGTATGCAGATTGAGAAAGTGAGAGGGAAAAAGAGGAGAAATTGATTTTAGATTTGTTTAGGTGTGCTGGATAGGATGGAGGATATTTTGGTAGATGTTCTTTTCTAATTAGGAATGGATGATGGTTTGTATTAGGATGGAGGATAATTTGGTAGATGTTGGATATAATTACCAACATAAGTAATATCCTTAGTTTGACAATGACTAATATCCTTATTTTGGCTGGTCGATTATCCATACAACACAGACTAATACCTTCTTTATTTAGAATAATATCAACACGATACAAACTCATCAAAAGGAAGAAGAATATTTGAAAGAGACAACAAGATATCCGATAGAGCCAGATGAATATCCTAAGGACCCATACAAATATCCTAAAGACCCAGATGCATATCTTAAGGACCCATACAAATATCCTAAAGACCCAGACGAATATCCAAAAGACCCGGACAAATATCACAGAGAAACAAACTCAACACAATACAAAGTGATGACAGGAAATACAAATTCATTTCTTCACGGTCTCCTCGGTGTTATCTTCATCATCCGACTCTGAAAAACCGGCGAACATTAATTCGTCCCAATCCATGTGAAAACCACACCCGTTATCATTGTCGTACTCGTACATCCGACATCGTGGGTTGACTCCATCAACAGCAAGTCGTTTGGCGGCTCTCCAACCATGGTAACAGAATACAACATAAAATAATACATTCTTTACTTAGATTAATATCAACACGATACAAACTCATTTAGCCCATACAAATACCATCTTTCTTCAAACAAACATCATCAAAAGGAAGAAGAATATCTGAAAGAGACAACAAGATATCCGGTAGAACCAGACTAATATCTTGAGGACCCATACAAATATCCTACATTCCCAGATGAATATCCTAAGGACCCATACAAATATCTTAAAGACCCAGACGAATATCCTAAATACCCAGACAAATATCACAGAGAAACAAACTCAACACAATACAAAGTGATGACAGGAAATACAAATTCATTTCTTCACGGTCTCCTCGGTGTTATCTTCATCATCCGACTCTGAAAAACCGGCGAACATTAATTCGTCCCAATCCATGTGAAAACCACACCCGTTATCATTGTCGTACTCGTACATCCGACATCAGAAATACCTCTTCGGTGGGTTGACTCCATCAACAGCAAGTCGTTTGGCGGCTCTCCAACCATGGTAACAGAATACAACACCGTCATATTCAAACTCATCCACCAATCCCCGGCGCGCTGGTTTAGGAGTCTCTCCAGACATGGATTTTGCTTTGGAAGAGAAGTGAAGAAGAAACTGAGAGAGGAGGATAGCAGATTTGGGTTCTTGTATGATTTGTCTTAAATAGACAAATGCAAAAAAGGTCACATGAGCACAGTAACAAAAAAGATCACATGAGTACAGTAACCAAAAAGGTCACATATGAATAGTGAAATAAGTAATCATTGGAACAATTGTACCTGCATTGAAAATACAAATATCCAGGAAGCCCAGACTAATATCTGTAATATATCGAGTGCATATCAAGTTTGCCCAGAAAAGTATCCCTCACAAGTGGATACTCTACATAAATAGACCACTTGTAAAGGATACTATCCTTTAATGTCATATCACAATAGACCACTCTCAAACCTCCCTACATTCTATACATAAATATCCAGGAAGCCCAGACCTATATCTGTACAAAATAGAGTGCATATCAAGTTTGCACTGACAAGTATCCTCTACAAGTGGATTAATATCCACTTCTATACAAAAACTTTTCCTGGAATCACTTGTCAATATCATATCAAAATAGACCACTCTCGAACCTCCCTACATTCTATTCATAACCATTGAGCAATATTATCATCCAAATCACTAATATGGTCATCCGGTTGAGTATTGTTGTCCGGCGTGACCACTTTAGCTGATTTCATTCTCTTCTTATAGACACGTTTCTTTCGACGGCGTTCTTTTTCATTGATAGACTTATAACGTTCCTTACCTTGGCTCCTTGGATTACTCTTCTTCTTCAAAGTCAGCCCAGTTATCGGTACATTCCGTCCTACAATGGTAGAGAATTTAGTAAGTGCAATGATATTAAACTCTAACAATTTACAAATGATATTAGTGTATATACTTACTGTCCTCGCTAGTAATAGTCTTTGACAATGCCTTGTTTGCCTCATTGCACAATTTCGTGATTACTCCCATCCACTTGTTGTAGTCCTTCTCATCGGCCATCGACATGTTCGTTGCTAGCTGATTCAACATTGCAGTGGTTTCTCGGTACCGCATTGCTATATCTTTACCGGCATCATTCTCACTAGAAGCTGAAGGACCAACAGAACCATCGACATCAACAACCTCTTTCTTTCTCGCCTCCAATGTCCATCGCTTGAGTATGTAATGATCTGGAACACTTCTCATACTAGCTTCCCCAAAATCTCCAAGAAGCCGCATCACCTTAATCATGTGGCGACATAACACTCCGAAAGTTCTGAACATTCTGCATTCGCATACCAATGTCCTCGTAGAAATATCGACACGCTCTCACTACGCTCACCATCCTCTATCATATATGTGCGGTAGCCAATCATGCCATCATCCCTAGTATCCGAGAGCGTCTCCATTATATATTTTTCAGTTGTCAAATACTCCTTCTGTATCTGATTGAAGATGTTAGAAGTAAAGATCTTTGCCGCATGTTTTAGGATCGGGCTGTGCTCCAACATTATATAGGGAACTGATTGTTTCCCAATGTAGTCTGAATCACTCTCCTTGCGTCTTTTTTCAGCAACCAAACTACATTTAGAAAGCAAGAGAAAAGAGATTAGTGCCCAGACTAATATCCACTCACAATAGTACTAATATCATAACAAAAAAAAATATTTAACAAGAGCATATTAATATCCATATGACAAACAAAAATATCCCGAATGAACAAGCTAATGTCACAGAAAGGCAAAGATATATATTGCGTACGTACCTGCTAAAATGAATGAAAAACATGTCCAAATCATGCTTCGGTTTCAAGAAACGTCGCACTTGTGCATTGCACGACTCGCTGGCTTGCGTAGTCAACATCCCGCCTGTGAATTGATCTCTCAACCATAAGGAACACCATTGATGGCGAAATTTCTTCAAATATTCCAACCATGGGTGACCGTCCGCAATTTCGCTATTAGGGAAACAATCAGCAACCATTGTGCTCCATGCCATGTCGAACTCTCTCTCACTGTCGACGTCGTAGAAAATATAAGAAAGATGAGATTGGAACTTCTTCCAAAATTTCTTGTTTTTACGAAGATGCTTCTTGGCATTCATGAGGATGTGCCAAGTACAGAGTGCATGAAACGTTTCTGGCCACTCCTTTCTAAGGGCAACTGCCATGGCGGCGTCCTGATCAGTAAAAATAGTGACTAGGAGCTTCTTCTTCATGCACCGACTAAATGCAACAAACAACCATTCAAAAGACGGTATGGTCTCATCATACATCAAACAAGCACCAAACACACAAGTTTGACGGTGGTGATTGAAACCTACAAACATCCCTGCACAAGACAACTATTAATGTCAACAAATATCTGTAAAGCACAGACTATTATCTCATTATAACAGACAAATATCCATCAAGTTAAAGAAGCATATCCTGCAATCTCAAGTTAATATCGGATCACAACAGACCACTATCGAACCACCCTACATTCTACTCCTAACCATTTCTATTCCATGGGCCTTCGGCCCATGGGCCCTCGGCGGGCAGCCCTAACTAAGGTTGCAAGCCTTATGTGTTAGGACTTGCTAGTGTGCCAACACATGTCAACAAATATCTGTAAAGCCCAGACTAGTATCCAATTAAAGACAGACAAGTATCCCAGCAGTTACAAAAGCATATCCTATCATCACATGTCAATATCGGATCACAACAGACGACTCTCGAACCACCTTACATTCTATTAATGACAATGTATAACAAAACGAGTGTTGAAAAAACATCTTCTTCGTTAGGTAGTTCACGTACCTAGTGGACGGAAGTATTTATTGGTTCGGAAGGTGGTATCAAAGGAGATCGAATCACCAAAAAGCGCATAATCTTCACACATCCTACTATCCGCCCAAAAGATATTAGCAACTTTCTCCTCGCAATCTACCTCTACAGCATAAAAGAAGCCAGGATGCTTTTCTTTTTGGTCCTCAAAGTAGTCAAGCAAATAAGTCGCTTCGCCACGAGCCATATTCCTTTGCCTTTTACTGTTCAAGTGGTTCTTCTGATCCGATTTGGAAAATCTCAGATTTTGATAGCCACCAGCACAGTCAGCCAATAATTGATACGATGCACTAAGACTCATCCCGGCATCGCGATTAGCTTCGGCCATCTTTTTCTGAGCATCACTCATGCACTTGTTGGACTTGTGCAAGTGCATATGCTCGGTAGAGTGCAAATCATGACTATGGGCTTCTACGAATTCATACACCACAAATCCGTCCCTAGTAGCATCCCATCGAAAACGAACACGAGCAGGACATCCATCCCTAACTCGAGACCTCTTTCTTTTAGGGCGCCTTCTCTCCACAACTTTGTCTTCTGGCTGTCTTTGTTCGTCCACATTGACATTTACTTCGCTAGTGCTTGTCCAACCTTCCTTATTACAAAAGTAATAAAGATAAAAATAATTTTTCTCCACCACTCCATTAGAATTCTTCCTTTCTTTTAGGTGTTCTCCATCTATCCGAACACCAAACCCTTTTTTGTGAGCATAGCGTTTATAGAAATCCAAGCACTCATCCTTAGTGCGATAAAAGATGTTCTTCCTCGCTTCCTCATCTTCTAGGTCCAACGTGTTATGAGCTGCGAGTTAATGGTATGAGACATGTTATTATCCATTTTGTCCAATAAACAAATGAAATATTACCCACAAACTGTTAGAGTACATAATGTTCAATAAATATCCAGTCTAATAAAAATAATATCCATAAGTACCAGACTAGTATCAAACACACACCACGTCCAACATGTCAAGACGAATATCAAACATCTAAGTCGGTCGTATCCATGAACCTCGTATCAATATCAGTACCCCATAACAACATCAATATCATTGAATAGCATTCAATGCAACCAACCAATCTCACAACAACACAAACATATATATAAATTACTCAATCAACCTTTATTTTCTTCTTCTTCTTCTTCATCATCGACGGTAGGAGCACCACCTTCTTCTTCTGTATTTTCTTCTTCTTCTTC
This sequence comes from Linum tenue, assembly GCA_946122785.1. Lineage (NCBI taxonomy): Eukaryota > Viridiplantae > Streptophyta > Magnoliopsida > Malpighiales > Linaceae > Linum > Linum tenue. The sequence continues at coordinate 17,238,285 of CAMGYJ010000004.1, read as the reverse complement.
TTCTTCTTCTTCTTCTTCTTCTTCTTCTTCTTCTTCTTCTTCTTCTTCTTCACTATTTTGGATGATCGGCTTATCCTTCTTCATTGGAGAAGCTCGTTGATCATCCAACTCACCATTCTCGTCGATCAGCATCTGCCGATCGTGGACAAGGCTCGCCGGAAAGGAAAAGACGGTGGCCGGAATTACTGTTCGGTTGGTGGTGGTTGGGCGGCAGTGTGGCTTCTCGACGGAAAAGGGAGAATGGGGTGGTTGGGCAATAAATGGTTTCTGCTGCCCAAATTTTGCATTTTTTAGTTTTCTTGTTCTCATAAATATCAAGATCCCTGGCCCACTTTTTTTCATTTCCATTCTCCCGCCCAACCCTCCACGCGGGCCCACTTTTCCCTTTTTGGCTGCTCCCGCCCAAAACCCCTTCCTTCTCAGCCCATCAGCCCCAATTAATAGGCCCGCGATTCTGGGCCCTTGGATTGCAGCAGTGGGGACGTGGCTCAAATCCGGCCCGTGTTAGTATCTGCTAACAGAAACACCTGTTAGCAGTTTAACTTCTGCGGAAGAAAGGGGCTTCTGTGATCTCCACTGTTTTATTCAAAATTTGCATTCTCGGCTCTGAACGTTTGAAAATGTTGTCACGCCGGCCGGCGTGCCACCGGTTGTACCGGGTTCAACCGGTACCGGCCATAAAACCGGCGTGACACCACCGGTATGACCGGCATGATCGATATACGAATCTCTAAGTAAAATGACCTTATTTTAGAGAATTTAATTGATAAAAATTATTTTATTATTTATTTTATGAGTATAAAAGTTAAATATTGATGTTATTTGTTGGATTCAAATATAAATGTTTAGGTATTGACGTTAAATGTCATGTCTAAATATGAGTATTTATAATTTTATTTGTATTATTGACCGGCATGAACCGGCACAAACTGGTATGTGCCACCGGTTGAACCATTCCACTTGCTAAACCGGCACACTGGCATAAACCGGTTTGACAACCTTGGTTGGAGTACATAAACCAGATGTTCCCCACAGGTTCATTTCCGCTTCTCTCACGCTCTCTCTGTTTGCTTGTATGACTTGGAGAATAGATTAGTGGAAGTTTAGATTATCTCCTTGGGAACCCGTATTCAGTGAGTAGTATTCGTCATCATACTTCTGATAGTACTTCTGATGGAGCCTGATTAGTAGTCGATTCAATTGTTTCGGGATCAAATTTGTGCTTATAATTGGTAGGCTCAATCTAGGAAGGTCACGGTCAGTATAATTTTGTTTGTGGGATTCAACATATTTGCGTATTTAGGGAAAGTATTTTGGCTCATGTCATTTCCATGCTACTGTCCTGCTGCTGACCTAAGTTAATTGGGGGTCAGTAATGGAGGGCTCGAGTCTTGACTCATAGTCATAGGTAGATGTTAGTCAACACTGAACTGCAGCGTCTCAGTTTTTCTCCTAAAGACTACTGTTGTGCTGCTATCATATGTTGGATTAGTTACGCTTTGAGAATGTGGCATTTCAATCAATTGAGGGAGTTGTGCTAATCTAAGCTGAAATAGAAAATTAGAAACTAGGTCAGGAACTTAAATAGATAGGATGGGACATCAAAGTGATAGTTAGAGCAAGGGGTCAGAGTAAGGGCGAGATGTCAGCTATGATGGTTTGCTTCTGTGTCTGATGTTCTTGGACCAGAGACATGACCTAGTTCGAAATTTTTGATTAATGGTATTTTTATCATCATAAATTCATGGCAAGTATATTAAATGAATGTAACGACTATAGCAACGATTAACTCAGCTATGCAATACTTCCAGAGGCATCGTTATCTGGGGTTGAGCCTCTTATGCAAAAGATTCACAGTAAGATACGCCGAGTGGATGCTGGGATACTTGCAGCTGTTCGCCAACAGGTTACAGTCCTGCTCTTGCTTCCTCTTGTATTTTGCATAAGCACATGAGCATTATTTGCCTCTCCCATTGCATGATTTTTGGACTTAGTATGGTATGACGCTGTTGTTGCATCCTCGGATCAGTTGTCTTTGTTGTCGTGAAAGATTTTTGAGCCATTGGGTGTGGGAATTGAAGTTTCGGAGTTTGTGCATTAGGATTCCAGTCATTGAAATTTGAAGAACCAACATCTTTTAATGATGTCTTGAAAGTATCAGATGCTGATAACCCATAAGCAACAAGAGATCAACAGCGTCTTACAGAGTATCAGTTACTGTCTACTTACCCAGTAAACAATCTTACCCTAGCTCAAACATATTTGATAAAACTAGTAATGGAGGTGGGTACCTCTGTAGATTATGATTTGAACTATTAACCTAGCCTTTAGCAATTGGGGAGATGGATTTTTGGTTTCTGACCTCTTGAAATAGAGGTTTTGTTTGTGCTAGAGGCGTAAGGAAGACTTCTATTATTATATAACCTTTTGACGAGTTGTCAATTCGTTTCAGAGCAATTCCAGAGCCAAAGCCAAGGAAGATCTTGCTGCTGCTACACGGGCTGTAGAGGTGAGTATGTGACAAATTTTTATTTACCGTTAGAGTATGGTGTATGTTAGTTAGGAGTTTGAGTTCTATTGCCCCTGAAAGAGCAGTTAAGTCTAGTCTTACTCTTATGTGAGCCATTATTTCTTTGTCGCATATTTATTTTGTCTTCTTTCAACTCAGGAACTCATGTTTAAGATTCGAAAAATTAAGACAAAAGCTGAGCAGAGCGAAACAATGGTCCAGGAAATATGTTGTGACATTAAGAAGTTGGACTTTGCAAAGAAACACATTACGACCACAATAACTGCACTTCACCGTCTTACTATGCTAGGTTAGTGTTTCCTATGTATTGAGTCAGTTTTGGGGTACACAATTTATGATTTTAGGTTTACTGTATTCATTATTTTGGTTTACTGTCATTGCCTGTTGGAAGCATGAATAGCATTTCCCAAGTAGAAGCACATAACACACCAATTATTATGCATATTTGGCACTTTATGAGTTATTACCAGGTTTGGACCTATGTCTGAGTCTTAAAGGCTCATTATATAGAATATAATCCAAATTGTACAAAACTCTGACCCTGGATGACACAGTCGTTGATGTTTATTCCTTGCACTCCCAATCTTCTCTTCCTGATTGAAAAATAAAGAAGTTTGTATTTCACTTTCAATCTTTAACAGGATGTTTAGGAGATTTTGCTTGGTCAATTAGGAATGTCATGCATACTATGATAACCAGAATAATCATAATCTATTGGACCTTTGGGTCTAAAGTGGTGCTTTTTCATGCTGTCAACATGGGGCAAACAAATTAGTGAGACCCATGAGAATCAACAAGTTATATGCTATTTAGCTGATAGCTATATCAGATATGGTAATTTTAGGCCCTTCAGGTAACATATTAATTTAACGTTGTTTCTGTCAGTGCTTGCTAAATTTATTTAAGCTCTTCGTACACCCTATAAGCTATTTTGGCGAACATAGAGAACTAAATCCATACATTGATATCAACTAAAACATTTCCTGTTAAGTATCACAAATTTCAATTCTGATTCTCAATCATAGTTGGTGTTCCTCTATTTTCTTTTCTTTCTCCATAAGTTGCCCCCTGTTTGGTTCAAACATAAGTTTTCCTTTCCATTGTCTTCTATACTCTTTGGAACTTGCACTGGTAGCTTGGGAAGCTTGAAGGAATGATGGTTGACTTACACATTGCAATACTCTAGCATTCGCCTTTGTTTTATGCAGTGTCTGCAGTTGAGCAGCTGCAAGTAATGGCTTCCAAACGAAATTACAAAGAAGCGGCTGCCCAACTGGAGGTACATATCACTGTATAGATTACTTAAGAGAACTTCACTGCTTTGTACATTTGTGCTATTTCCAATCATTTTCCATCAGTAATCCTGTTTTCACTAATCTCTTAAAATGATACCTCCAGTTCCATAGGTCCCAGTGATGCATTATGCTTCAATGCTTATTCTACTATCTAGTTGTTAATGCACATCGTCTGGAGTTCAAGGAAAATAGAATGTTCGTCTTATTACTCTTAAGGAATAAGGAATACTCTTATCATCCTCACATTCTAGGGAGATTCCAGAAACTATAGGCTTCTGCTTAATAAATGTCATATAGTTTTTCTTGGAGGGCTACTTCAATTTTCTGGCGTGCTAACAATTTTGGGACGGGGTTTTTGGTTGATGAATTTCAGGCTGTAAATCAGTTGTGTAGTCACTTTGAAGCCTACAGGGACATACCAAAGATCATGGAGCTCAGGGAGAAGTTCAAAAATATCAAACAAATTCTCAAATCTCACGTATTTTCTGATTTCTCAAGGTATGGAGTCCTGAGGATGACCCATCATATTATTTGGCTGTTTGAATGGCAGCAAATGTGTGTCCTACTTCTTCATGCCTCTTCATCTGTAAGATATTTATACACGGAGATAATGTTATGAGTCTGTTTGTGTACCTCAAAACTTATATGCTGTTAAGGAATAGTCATGTACAGTACCTCAGGGATCGAAAACAACAGGAAACAGTTTCGTGTTTATGGTGAACTCATTTAAAGTTACATTTGTAGTATTTCCTTGGAAAGTCTGTTCAAAGGTCCTAAAAGTTGAACAAAAGATTTATAACTGTACAATTTTGGAGACTCTACCTATGTCGTGAAATATGGGATCATGTCTGCCTATACTTAATCAGTATTCAAAAGAACACTCCATTTTGAGATCCTTCTATGCTTAAAGGAAGTGGCTGTGAAGAATGGGTGTTCTCAGGGTGGAGAGCTGACAACTCTATACCTAAGAAGTCTTATTGCCAGCTAATTCACTTGTATGCACTTTCTGTATTAAGCTCTGTAGTTGATGATAGGAACTAAGGGGTCGTTTGGTTTTGGTGATACTTAAATCAATGCATTGTGATCCATGATGCATTGTAATATAAGTGCAATTAAGGGAAATGATGTAATGTACTTTGCATGGTTTGGTTTTGGTGATAGTTCTTTTAGTATTCAACAAGTTATATTACTTTTTGTGGGAAAGATCACATTTGCCCTTGCTTTTGATCTTGCATAAATTTTTAAAAGTGTTCCATCTTTACAATGTAGTTTGTTAATATGTATGTCAACAAGATGAAGCTCTCACAGAACATCAATTAAATTGGTACTTAGAGTTCCATAATCTGTCAGGTTGAGACGCCACTTTTCTCTTACATTTGTATGAGGATTCTTCGAAGGAATTAGACAAGCGCACTATTCCACCTTTAATAGGTTGAACGTGAAATTGCTGTAGTCATTAACTTTCCAATAACATATCAAATCTGTATGAACGAAAATTATATAACTGAGATTCTTTTCATTTCTTTTAGATTTATTCAGCGGAGTCTTTTATTTTTAATCTCAGCTTGGGAACTGGGAAAGAGACGGAAGAAACAAATTTGCTGCAGCAGTTATCTGAAGCGTGCTTGGTGGTTGATGCTTGGGAGCCATCCGTGAGGGAAGAGTTGGTTAATAATTTCTGTAGCAGGGAGCTTACGTCGTATGAGTAGATCTTTGAAGGAGCTGGTTCGTGTTATCTTTGATCTTTCTTACGTGATTTGTATGTATGTGTATAGGTATTTATCAGGATTCAGAATATTTTTTCTTCTAAATATCTTTTCCGGTTTGTTTTCTTTATGACCAGAATTGGCCAAGTTGGATAAAACTGAACGAAGGTATGCATGGATTAAGCGCCGGATAAGAACAAATGAGGAGATATGGAAGATCTTCCCTCCTTCATGGCATGTTCCCTATCGTCTTTGTATCCAGTTCTGTAAGAAGACAAGGTACGGAGTCCGGTGACAGAACATTTCCATAGTTATGAATGGATAGGCGCTACTTATTTTATCATGAGTGCTTATCTGATTATAATGCAAGTACAAAAGAAAGTCAATGATATGGTGATTTGAGTTATTATTTGTGTTACACTGCCTTCGTTTGATTGTGAGTGCATTGTGTTTGGTATGTGCTACTTATTTGAAGTCCTTGTAATCGATCTACTAGTATGTATGAGCATGTAGTTGGAAAAGCAATGAGAAATTCCAGTATTGACTTGGACATGGTATCCCCTATGTACAGAATTACAAGTGAAAATGTCACTGGTTTTATATATACAACTCTTGACTCTTACTTTCAAATAGCAGATGTTGCATCATGCAAGTAAATTTAGGTTTCCATCTTCTATTTTTCTGTGCAAATTACCTTAGATGTCGGGGACCAAGCTTCTATGTACATCATGGGGAACTGATTGTTTAGGTGTTGGAAGGAGACTTGATATATCAAGTTTTCCACCAATTTGACATAATTTTATATGGACTACTCAGGAGATGCTTAGAAGGCATTCATCACGCCTGTCTGGAAAACTATTTGGGCTTTGTTTTGCTTCAAATATCTAAACAAAGTAAAAGATGTTTAAGAGATTGTGTTATGTATGCGATCATTTGATGTTTCTGATTTCAGGAAACAACTAGAGGGAATACTTGAAAATCTGAAGGATAAGCCAGATATTGGAGCTCTTTTAATGGTATACTTTTGCTAGACATCCCCATGATATAAAAATGTCTTATTTTTTGAGATACCATGGTATGAATGTCATTGAAGGCGAAAGGAATATGATAGGATTTGTCTCATTACCATGGTTAACTTGTTTGGTTTCGCTACTGTGTTTGTTGAATGTGTTCTTGTTTAATTTTGACAGGCCCTGCAACGAACTTTAGAATTTGAGGATGAATTGGCTGAGAAATTTGGAGGTGGTTCTCAAAAGGAGATGGGAAATGAGATAGAAGAGATAGGTAGAGAAAATCACAATCAAAGTGTTTCAGATATTCGGAAAAATTATGAAAGAAAGCTGGCTATACATCAGGAAAATGAAGGCCAAGTATGTATTATGGCATATAGTGAATGATAATCCTCTCATAAATTGTATCTGTATCAGGTGAACTACTTTCTGACCGTGATAATGTGTTTGCAGGAAAAATACGGAAATAAAGATTTGTCAGCACCCGGAGCCGGGGTACGTATTTGCGTTTCCATCTGATTTTTCTTTTCTTCTGTCTGTTTCCTTGTTTTCTTGATTATGCCACTGGGCATTCACGTAATTTTGTCAAAGTTGATTGCATTGTGTTAAATAGAAAATTTAAAATTATAATGTGTACATGCCAATGTTATAGTATTAACTAATTGATATGAAGAAAGATTGCTCATTTTAACTTGCATTTAAAACGGTCAGCATCAACCCAAACTTTCATCTCTGTGATATGAATTCTTCAGGCTTTCAGTTTTGAAGTTGCTTAGTAATTGAAATAATTTAAGCTTTTCCATTGTGCAGTTTAACTTCCGTGGAATTTGTTCATCTTGCTTTGAACCTCATCTAACTAGCTATGTGGAGCTAGAGCAGAAGACACTGATGGAGAATCTAGAAAAACTTGTTCAGGTAGTGTGAGAATTCAGGTTGTAACGCCTCCATTTTTCTGTGATCATTGTGCATATTGTTCTACAAACTTTATTGTCTTCTTTACAGGAAGAAAAGTGGGATATTGAAGAGGGCAGTCAGAATAATGTTTTATCTAGTAGCATGCAGGTAAGAAATTGGACGCTCGTTTCTTTTGCATGTTCATTTTGAGTTCTGAATTGATCTCAGTCACATACATTATAAGATCATGTTCCTATTGTGGACTGGCAACTATCTTCATCTTCATCATACATAAAGAGTGTACTTTCGAAAATCGACTTGGGCTCTTGTCCATTGAAATTGAAAGTCTATGAAGAAAATAACAGCAGCTGTCTGTTCATTCTAATTGCTAGTTGGTTTAACGAATACTTTTGATGCGAATTATCACTGAAGCGAAGTTATTGCATGCAAGCATGTATATGTTTTTTCCTTTCTAGGCTCCATTAGGCATCAAGTACATTTGAGGATGTTGGTTATGCCTGATGTAAATTGTATTTGCTTGAATCGAGGCACATAAATTCAAATGATTAAGATCCTGACACTTTTCTTGGTATAGTATCTCCAATATTTTTTAGGCCTTAGGGAACCATATTGAAACGGAACCTGAGTTTGAAGTATTCTTCTTTGTAAATGTTTATGATAGTTGCAGGCGATATTCCCATATTCTTCTTAGTTGACATACCTTTGATTTCTCCTTGCATTTGATATTCCCATATTCCCTCCAAAATATGTATTGATATTCCCGTATTCCCACCAAATAAGTTTTTGTTTGAGGTTGTTGCTTTTTGGATGTTATTTGCTAATTGCTTTGTGGAACATACAATTCTGCATCACAACAGTGCATTGAGATGCTATTTCATGATAATGATGAATTGTTGTTTGTCATGTTTTCAGTTGTTTCTCATCATCAAGAGGAGCTTAAAACGTTGCAGTGCTCTAACAAAGAGCCAGACATTACTCAATCTATTCAGGGTATTTCTTTCATCATCTACTGTGCATTTACTTTAAGTCTCGCACTGCAAATCAGTAATCTAAAAGCAAATTGTAACAATTAATGTCAACCTGCATTAGATACATAAGTAAGGCTTCTATTAAAGAATATGATCAAATTGATCGATCAGTTATCAGAGAATAATTTCCATTTGTTGGATTTTGGCCAATTATTTCCTGCATGAGAAGCTTGTTTTCCTTTGTAACAAATTTGTTGACGTTCATTATAGTTTTGAATACAGTTTTGGATCTCCCTTTTACTAATGGCAGATAAGATGTAAAAAGATAGAACTGAAAGGAGTTCTTTTTCATATCTTGTCATTCCTCCTATAAACTAAACAAAATTCCTCTTGGGGCCAACGTTCAACTATCGCAAAGACTAAATGGAAAAGCGGGTAATTCCACACCGTTGTTAGGATGTTTCTGATGGAACTAATTGAATTATTATCGAGAGAGATTCTTCTAATTGAATTATAGTTGGAGATCAATGATATCTCATGGGACCCTGAGGCAGATAAGCTTGTGCACTTGTGCGGGTGAGATAAGTATTTTGTGAACCTTTAATTTTGCTCCGCTTACAGGTATTTGAAAAAATTCTGAAAGCGTATGCTTCAAAGCTCAAGGCAAGGTTTCCCAAGGGTGGTGTGGGAATTGTTGCAGCAGAAACTAGTATGGATGGACAAATTAAGGCATTACTAATGGCTTCATGGCCACAGTGAATAAAGTTGTCTTAGTAATATGTTATGTGGATTCTCTAATGCCATCGAATTTTGAGCAGACTTCCGATAGAGATGAACGGCTGATTTGCTATATCGTCAATTCAGCCGAATACTGCAGAAAAATAGTGAGTTTATCTTTTGTGTTTCTATTTATTTGTTCAAAGTTTCTTGTTTCTTTCACCCAGCCAGCAGAAAAATATCTCTAAAATGGGTGGAGATTAATGTGCTCTACAAGATGTTTGAACATAATGACCCTTCCATTTGCCTTAGGCAGCAGGTTCCTATGGAGTATCCCATCTTTTTGCCCAGTACCCTTGTCATTCAGAAAATTTCAAGCACAAGAAATTTAGCTTTATAACTGAACCAGCACTATCTATCCATTCGTAGATTTTGCATTAGGTGGGGCGTTCTGTAATAGCTTAACGGCTATTCCTTATTTGTACAATTATCAAATTAATAAAGTTTTCCAGATGAGACAATGAACAGGTACTTTGCTAGCTTTAGGTTCAGAAGCAACCTATGTGGTTTTCTCTCTTGGGTTGAAGACCTCATAATAGTTGTTCCGGCATCTGCTAGTATTAGGTAAACTCAGCTAGTCTATGTCGGTTACAATTGCGCAGCATCTGTCATCCATGATTAACGTCCGCCTTTAAGTTTGTGAAAATTAAACTGTCGTTTATTCTGTTATATAATTGGGGTTAGAGAGTTCAAAGTGGAACTTAGGATGTACCCTTCCTGAGACATGTTCTGTACTTTAAACATCCCCGCTGGATCCTATTTCCAAATTGCAACTTTCTTGAAAACACTTCTTGGAACAAGTTCCCATCATCATGGCTTGCTTATGACCAATGGTTGAGTGGAGGTGGCACATAATTTCTTCCTAGCTGTTTGTTGATTTAGGAAATGAAACCTAGAATGAAGTGTTGGTACCTGGTCTAACTCTTTTGAACAGTAAGGTGAATTGGCTGAAAGCGTGTCGCAAATAATTGATCCTCAACTTGCAGCTGGAGCATATATGTCATCAGTAGAAGAAGACTTTTCCGGGCTTATAACAGAGGCATTGATGACCTTGGTGCATGGCTTAGAAACCAAGTTTGATCTAGAAATGGCAGCCATGACGCGTGTTCCCTGGGCTACACTTGAAAGCGTTGGCGATCAATCTTCGTAAGAAGCATGATAAGAATTTCTCAATTGTCAGGACTTGTGTATATCACGAGATCCATCTAAATTAGTGATTTGTTATTGCAGGTATGTCAATGGTATAAATATGATCCTAACCAGCAGCACTCATGTACTGGGGAGCCTCCTAGCACCTGTTCACTTCCAGTACTTCTTGGACAAGGTGGGTACAAAATTTCGCTGCGACCAAATATGTTCTTCGGCTTACTTCCCATCTCATATAAAGCAGTACGAAGTAATTGAAAGAAAGAGAAAATCAGAGAAAGGAATGGAGAGAAAAAAAGGAGTAGAAAGTTAAACTGAGATGGTAGATATGTTACAAGTAGTTAGATGAGTGCCTAGGCGCCATTTGCTGTGCATTGTCATAGGCAGGGGAAGCTTTCTCCTTAAGCAGTTAATTCATAGGCTTTGTAGCTTTCTGTGCACTGCCCTTCTCTTCTCACTCAGATGAAATGCATTCAAGTTGTTGTCCTGTCAAGTGTAAAAAGTTCGCTTTTGGCAATTGTGACATACTATTTTTCATTTTTGGTGTACTTATTCTTCAAAAACAATAACATTGTCCATGACTTAACTATTTCTGTGCAGCTTGCATCATCTCTTGGTCTACGCTTCTACACCAACATTTTCAAGTGCAAACAAATATCTGAAACTGGAGCGCAACAGGTATGAACATGTTTTTTTTCTCTCCAATTGCTTGTGTCTGACGATGAATGAATTTAAAGCCACTTACTACTTGTTTTCTTAGGAAATTATTGTTTGCCTCTCCATATTTGTCAAGCCAAGATAATCACGGATGGATTTACTGATGTCCTTTTGAGCAAGGAATTAGATGGAATGAATGCTTAAAATAACATTTCTTTGCTATTTCCTGCTGTGATTCTGTTCCTTACAACAGGATTAATGCAAAGACACACTTATCTTTCATTAACAAGGAAGTGCTTAGAAATAGGTGTGTAAAGCAAGAGGGCAGAAGGACTAATTGTTGCATTCCATGACAAGGAATGAACTCTTTTTGTTCTTTTTGTCTTGAGGCAGAAACTTGTCGTTTCAACCATTGATGAAACTTGACCTCAGCATATGGTTGGGGAGACACAGCACCTGTAAACTAGACCTTTCATTTTGTGAAACCATCAAAGACGATCATTTCAGTTAGTTTAGCAAATTTTTGTGATGCTATTTGCAGATGCTTTTAGATACTCAAGCCGTGAAGACAATTCTTCTGGAGATTCCAGTGCTTGGTCAACAGGTGAGTCAGCACTTTCCGGTCAAATTATTTACATATACAGCTGCATGAGCTGCACATAGATTTAAGTCTAAGGACAGTGCTTTGATCAGACCAAGTTGATATCACTTGAGCTCCCTTATAAAAAATTCAAGTAACAACTGAAAGTAAGAAATTGATCCAAGGATGCTTGATCGTAATGCAACTTATCTAGTAAAGTAACTAATGAGCAGGATTTGATTCCACTTCAATATTTCAGTATGTGATTGAAGCTTTGAAGCAACAGTGAAGAAGCAAGGCGTTTAATTGGGTACTAGTGTACTCTAGGCTTTGTTTTTCTATCTGCACTTCTATTAAATGGATAATATCTCTTCCTAAACAAGTGATATGTTGAATAACACTTTTAACTTTATTTGGCGCAGATGTCTAGTGCTGCGAGCTATTCAAAGTTTGTGAGCCGGGAAATGAGTAAAGCTGAAGCACTTTTGAAGGTATATGATAAAAGAGTAAATGCTTGATTTCTGTTTCATGCCTCACTGCATGCTTTCCTAATTAAGAATGAATTACAGGTTATACTATCCCCAGTAGATTCCGTGGCAGATACATATCGAGCATTATTACCAGAGGGAACACCAATGGAGTTCCAGTGGATTTTGGAGCTCAAGGTTATTCCCTATATCCTTAGGAACCTCGATAAATGGCCATGCTTTGGAGTGTTTGATGACTATGCCTCTTTGAACAAATCTACCTATATGCTTATACAAATCTTCCTATGCAAACACTCTTTCTTATCAAATTCATCTGTTTTGACCTAAGCCATACAAACATACATCTCTTATCAATATTCTGCTTAGCAGCAGAGTTATGTGTTTCGGATTTTTACTCTTTATACATTGAACAAGGGTTTTAATTGTCTCCTACATTGCATTTGCATCTAGGGAAATCGTTACAGGGTCTTAAAAAGGCGGATCAGCAAACCATATTGGAGGACTTCAACAAGCAAAGTCCAGCACTTTCTCAACCTTCAGCTCTGCCATCAGCAGCATCAGCTGTTACTGTCGCAACCGCCCCTCGAAATCGGGATCGCTCGCGAATTTGCTCGGAGTCGCCATCGATCGTAGTTGTGGTGGATCGAACACCTTTGGTCTACGAAATTTTGGATTCTAGGTTCGGGAGTACGGTTACATGTGGGGAAGTGTATTCACACCCACTACTCCCAAAATTGGTACTACTTAAATCGTTAAGTTTTTATAAGAGTTGGGTGTATTATTATTATTTGGCTTCATATATGTTTTTTTAATTATAGGATTAATATAAGTCTAATATGATTCGATTTTACACCTATTGATGTAAATCTTGAGAATTAAAGAAAGAATTTTGATTAGTTGGAACCAATTAATTAATGATTAATGATTATGGAAAGATTATACTATAAAAAATCATCATGATCTATTAACCATGATTTCATTTTACTGAATCGTTAGAAAAAAACGTATACAAATGGGTAATGACTAATGACATAGTGAAAAAGATATTTAGAGAAAATTTTTATATAACTAAATGGAGATATCTAAGACCTTTAATGGATTACGTATTGAGTTTAATTCGAATACAAGCAACCAGAGAAGCTATGTATACAAACATTAAGCTGTAGCTTAGTGGTTTATTATGTTTAATTGTTGGAAGTTGAGAAGTCTAGGACCCGGGTTCGAGCGAGGAAAACCCTAATCCCCTAGTAAACCCTAAGCGCCGCTCAACCTTCTCTCCCTCCCTCTCAACTATTCTCTGTGAAACAAACCAAAGAGGAAGAAAACCCAAAAGAAAAATATCGTCTCTTTCCTTTCCATTTTCCCTTTTGAAATCCGAAACCCTTCTCCATCGATTAACTTTCTTCTTCCTTCTGAGAGAAAAACCAAGGATAATCCCTTTTTTCTCATTCCACCTCGGAATCGGGGAGATCCCGGCCTAAAACGCGCCATCCGAGCGCCGATCAGCTTCTAAATCGACGGTAAGTGGCTGATTATGGTTTTGCATGTTCGATTTTCTGGGTTTTTATTGGATTTCGGGTTCAAGGTTCTAATATTATTCTCATTTTTATTTTTGGGTTCGATCGAGGGGAGAACGGAGAGATAGATATCGTCGGCCGGCGAGGCTATCCGACGATGGTGTGAGAAGGGAAAGGTCGATCGTCGAACTCTATTTTCTGTGAGTCTTCTCGTCGCTTTATGTGGGTTTTCAAAGGGTTTCGATTGTGTATATTTCTGACTTTGATGATTTGATTTGCAGGTTTCGGAGGTGGCTTAGATCTAGGTGAGTTTCTCCTAAATTCTGTTTACTACGGCTGGGGAGATTAAACTGGAAAAAAAAATCATGTTGTTTGTGGATAGGAGAATGATTCACAGATCTGGTATTTTGGAAAGATGTTTGTGTGGGTGACGATTTTGAATCTCGGAATATTATGTTAATATGACTTCAAATTTTGGAAATTTGTAGTTTATGTGGATCTGAAATCGATTTATGGATCTCAGTTTTTGGAAAATGGTTGTGTTTGTGTATTTTTTATTGGGGAAAGGGTCTATACGTGGGTTTAAAATCGAAAATCATGTGGTTTGCTTGTGGATTTGGGACTTTTAGGACTTAGAGGGTTGGCGATGGTGTGGTGATTTTGTTGTTTATCTATTCTATATATTATATTTTTATGTATGTGCAGAAATGATGCAAGAATTGAAATATGACATATATAAACGAACTAGTAAATAACATAGAGTAAATAGCATAATAAATAAATAAATAAATAGTAATTAGCTTAACGTAAAAGTAGAGGTAGTTATATGCTATTATGACTAATTAGTTAGTAAATTAATTGTGCTTGAAATAAGTAGATAAATGGATCGAGAATAAAACAGAGATGAATGGAAACCTCGGATTTGATTAGCTTTCAATCATTCTTTTAAATCAATTTGGTCACGGTGTAGTTCGATTGGAGTTAAAAAGTATTGTGAAGAAAGAGATGCTGATAATGACAATAGTAGAATGATATTGAAAAAAAAAAAAAAATGAGTAGTAGAGAAGAGACTAAATCAGTAGTATATTATCATAACTGGAATATAAATCTGGTTTTTGCTCAATACAAACCTCGTTGGGCTTCTGTTTGCCTTGAGGTCTTCTGCTTCTATTTTACAGAAAGTAAAGAAGGAAAAAATATTTGTATTTCTCTTTCTATTTTCCCAGTGTTTCCCTTCTCTAACCAGACCAAGAACAGAAAGAAACTCTGAATTGACTACGAAAAAGAAGAAGCTAGTACTGACAAAGAAAGAAGTGTTTCTCCAGTGTTTTTTCTTCTGAAAAGCTCCCCCTTCTCCTTGGGAATTGGGCCTCCTTTTATAGAAAAAATGAGGCGGTGGTGTCTGGGTTTGGCTATACCAATTCCTGTTTGACCGGTCGGTTGGATTTAGTCATTTTTTAGCTGGCCGGGTCATTTCTAACCATGTGGGCTTGCCTTGGAATTGGGCCTTGACCGAGCCCTTACTGATCCTTGTGGGCTGGCTCTGCTTTTGGTTGGCTCACATGTGGGCTCTAGTCTTGTAGTCTGTGCTTGAACTTGGACTTTAGGCTTGATATGGACTTGAACCGACTCTGTTTCCCTTTGTTGCAGGTCCATGGTTGGCTTCAAAAGAGATGGAAGAAACATGTATTTATTGTAATTTTCATGTAGTAATTCTTATTTGTAATTTGTATTATGTTTGTAATTGTAATTAATTAATAATTTTAATAATAAGTTCTTCTTTATTATTATTATATTTGTGTTGTGCCAAAAACCGAGATTGGAAGCCAATAGATCTTATTAGATCCACCGGAATCAAATTCGAATAAACTGTACAATCGTTGATATTTTAGATTCGTAATTGCCGATCTATCTTATGATATTTCACGGTTTAGGTTTAGAATTTTAGTTGGATAATTTGTCCGGACAAAATGGGGTGTCTACAGTTACGACTCCTGCTCCCACCTCCACCACTGCTGCTGCCATGGCTGCGGCAACTTCTCTGGTTTCTCATCCGTCCCTTGGCCTCACCGCCTCCTCCAGGGCAGCCGCCCTTGGCCGGGGTGCTGCCACGACCGGTTTCAAGAGGTTTCTGGCTCTAACTGAAGCTGCCAAAGACCGAAAAGACGGACCTTTCAGAAAGCTTTTCAATGCCTAAGAGTCATTTTTTATACAAATTGTTGTTTTGTGTTCAATTGTACTTCTGTGTTGATTGGGGGCTATTAGCTGGATGTATAGAAGGACGAATTTTCAACGTGCTTGGAGAGATTATTCAAGTCTGCTGTATTTCTTACGGGCTACTAGCTGGAGTTATACAAAATTTTGTTTTGTTTTCAATTGTACTATAAATCTGTTGTTTTCATCAGAGTTTTTGCTTTGCTGCTGTCATGAACCAAACAGCTGTGGCTTCTTCCATAGTATAAACCTTCGGCATGGTTTAGAGAATAACTCTTATCTCTCCGCTCCTGAAATTGCAGGACAAGATAGCAGAGTCACCCTCATCAGATATCTTGTTAAGAAAACTCCAAGTAGACAATTTCTGGAATCTCGGGATGCATATACTGCGTAGCATGAACACAACACGTTTACCCTTTATACACCTGCAGGTCCTTAGACCTGTTGATAGGGATGGCAATGGGTCGGGTTGGGTCGGGTTTTGCCAAACCCAAACCCATTGGTTTATCCGTGAAAAAAATCCGGGGTAAAACCCACTGGGTGTGAAAAACTCAAACCCAACCCAACCCGCTGGGTATCCATGGGTTCATGGGTACCCACAGGTTTTTGTCGTAAAAATTTTACAATAACAAGTTTCTATCAAAATTAAAGTCAAATATCAATATCTCAATACAAATTATCCATATATAAAACACCATTCTAGAAAATTCAAGCAAATCACAAATTAAGTATACAAATTGTTCAACACCGATCTAGAAAACTCAAGAAAATTGAAGCAAATCACAAATTATCTGTAAATAACATGATTAATTGAAAGCTTCTTCCTTTCAATTAAGTTTCTTCACTCTTCACTCGATAACATCAACTTCATTCTACACAATTTGAAAGAAAAAATTAGACATGTTTCCACAAACATAAATAAGATTAGTTGTTTAGAATATTAAATATACCGAGAAAATTAACTATATGGATGTGGGCGGGGTACCCATGGGTCGGTTTTGCCTAAACCCAAACCCAACCCAGTGAATAGTGAACGGGTTTAAACCCAAACCCAGCCCAAAACCCGTCAACAAGAATTTTACCCGCGTTGACCGGATTGGATCGGGTGGGTAACCATGGGTTCGGGTTTTGTTGCCATCCCTACCTGTTGAACCACATTTGATATTTGATTCTCACCAAGATTTACAGTCTTCTTATAGTCTCCAAACACTCTACTCTTAAGTCCTAACAACCATGTCTAGGTTTCTTTTTGAATGCAATTACGTGCAAAGTATCTTGAGAAATCGTAATATTCCGGCACGATTTGGGAAAGGGTGCAGCAGAAGCATCAATGGTAGTGGGCGGTACATCAACGCGGAAAAGATTGAACACATCCAAGTTCAACTAGATGACAAATGGATTGGATATTTTGCATTGGTGGATCTATGGATAAAATGAATTGGTGATTGGATTATGGATGTAAGTAACATCTAAACATTAGACCAATCTATAGATTTTGAAAATGTTAGGTACTAAAATGTCATAATAAAAAAATCTCAAAACATAATTCCCCCCCCCCCCCCCGGTAATTAGTGGTTTCCATTAAAGCACACTCGTTGCAAACTGCACGAGTCGAAAAAATACAAGACAACACACTGTCAAATGCAAAGCTCCCAAGGAGCACAGAAAGCAAAAAAGCTATCTACTGAGGAGTAATGATTCTATATAAATCAGGCACACTCTGCAGCATGGACTGAAAATCAACATTGCCACTACTAAACAAGTAAATTTCATCCCTCATAATGGAAGCCAGAAGCTCAGGTTGTCGAGGGTTTGCTCCAAAAGCTCTATTGCAGCGTTCTCGCCAGATGAATGAGATAGACCATCACCATATGGAACACTCAAGTATACTTCTGCAGTCATTAGTTTGAGCTTTGTGGGTCATCAGCAACATCATGTCCTCCCACGTAGTAGGCAGTTGGACGTTAGTTCTGAGCAGATAGGAGAGAAATGCAGAAGTGAATGGACACTTGCAGAACAAGTGATTCCGTGATTCACTGGTTGCTGCACAAAGAACACAACTATCATCCGAACTAATTCCCCACGCCTTGAGCTTGTCCCTCGTGGGTATTCGATTAATGATAATGAGCCATGCCAAAATTCTGCATCTGGGTAGAGTAAATTTGCCCCAAACAATCTTCCACCAGGTAACACAAGGCTGCCTAATACGCAAGGTGTTCCAAATAGTGGAAACAAAAAATATGATCATCTTATTCCCAAGCCAGGTAAGCTCTCCATCATTATCCACTCCCATTCTAAACTGTATCCAAGGTCGGACTTTGAGGACTTGTTTCCAGGTCCATGATCCTGCAGCAGTTAGCTTCGCCTCCCAAAAGGAAGATCCTCTCAGTCTATAGCGAGATATCCATGCAACCCAGAAACTTCCACCCTAAACCAGAAGAAGCCAGATGAGCCTAGCAATGCAGGCTACATTCCAAGAGATTAAGTCCTTCAGACCCAAACCCCCTTCCTTTTTTGGCAAGGCTAAATGTTCCCAAGCAACTTTAGCCCTCCCTGACTTGTCGCCATGCCAAAGAAAATCCGAATAGACCTTCTGGACAGTTTTGATTACCTTCTTAGGAATAACAAAGATCACCATCCAGTAATGAATTAGAGAATTTAGAACCGATTCAATGAGTTGTAATCTACCCCCATAAGATAAGGTGTTAGCCCTCCAACTACGAATCCTCCTAGTCAATTTATCAATGAGCACAACACATTCATGGCTGGACAGTTTACCTGGAGTCAGAGGCAGACCCAAATATCTGCCAAGGAAATGCCCTTCTCTGAACCCTGAAGCTTGTAGTGCAATGTGCTTATACTGATGAGCTTGACCACCAAAAAAACACTTCGCATTTCTCAGGGTTACATTGCAACCCCGAGAGTTGATAGAATTTATCCAATACCAATCAAACTCCAAATAAAACCCTTGTTGAACCTTCAGTGAATATTAGAAGATCGTCGGCAAAGTAGAGGTAAGTAAGATCCACTATTTTGCATTGTGGATGGAAAGGGACAACATTGGCTGCAGCAGCTTGATTCAAAAGACTCGTAAGTGGTTCCATAGCAATGGTGAAGAGGTAGGGGGAGAGGGGATCCCCCTGCCTGACCCCTTTTGCAGTCTGAAAGAAACCAAAAAGACTCCCATGTATCGAAATACTGAAGAACGCAGAGTTCAAACAGACCCGAATCCAATCAATAAAGAGCTGTGGGAATCCCATCTGACTCATAACACAAGTAAGATACTCCCAGTTCACTGAGTCAAAAGCTTTTTTAAGATCTATCTTTACTGCACACCTGGAAGAAAGCTGTTGTCTGTTGTAATTCTGCACAGCCTCTTGGGACATTAGAATGTTCTCTAGTATGCTTCTTCCATGTATAAACGCGGACTGATTTATGCTTATTACCGAAGGGAGAACAGTTCTAATCCTATTGGCCAAAACCTTAGCAACAATTTTGTATAAAATGTTGATGCAGGCAATAGGTCTATAGGCACTAAGATTATCAGCATTGGGGGTTTTTGGGATTAAGGTAAGAGAGGCTGAGTTCATACCTCGAGGGAGGGTTTTATGAAGAAAAAAGTGTTGCACTCCTTCTATGATATCAATGCTCACAATCCCCTAGTTTCTTTGAAAGAAACCTGCTGTCCATCCATCTGGCCCAGGGGCCTTGGAATCATCCATCGCAAATAAAGCTTCTTTGATTTCTTGAGCTGTGACTGGAACGCAAAGTGAATCCTTGTGTTCCTGCCTTAGGGTGCTGTGCAAGCAATCACGAATGATCTCTCTATCCACTTTGACGTCACTGTTAACAATGCCAAACAAACCCTTGTAATATGATACTGCTTCATCAGCAATGTCTTGTGTATCAGTCAGCTCTTTCCCATCATTTGCAATAATCTTCCTTATCTTCTTACGAGCAGCACGAATAATGGCAGACTTATGAAAGAAACCTGAGTTCTGATCCCCCAAAGTGAGCCACCCAATTCTAGATTTTTGTCTGTAGAAAGCCTCTTCTCTCTTGACCAGTTCAGCATAAGCCCTGAAAGCCTCAAAACATAATTTTCCAATGTCGTTAAAAATAAATTTTAGGTACTGTATTGTAAAATATAAAAATATAGATACAAAAGTGTAATTTGTCAACAATCCATGAATCCACCAATCCAATTGGATTTGGATCATATGGATTGGATTTAAATCAAGGTTGTCAAACCGGTTTATGCCAGTGTGCCGGTTTAGCAAGTGAAATGGTTCGACCGGTGGTACATACCGGTTTGTGCCGGTTCATGCCGGTTAATATTACAAATAATTTACAAATACTCATATTTAAACACGACATTTAACGTCAATACCTAAATATTTGTACTTGGATCCAACAAATAACATCAACATTTAACTTTTTAACACATAAAATAAATAATAAATTATTTTTTATCAATTAAATTCACTAAGATAAGGTCATTTTACTTGGAGATTCGTATATCGATCATGCCGGTCATACCGGTGGTATCATGCCGGTTTTATGACCGGTACAGGTTGAACCAGGTTCAACCAGTGGCACGCTGGCCGGCGTGACAACCATGATTTAAATCGATTGAATTAGAATATTTAAGTGGATGAATTGGATTGGGTTGGTGGATTAGATAGAAAATTGTCACTTAAACATCCAACAAAGGTTACGACGGGCAACTATCTACCTCGTGGGTCTTAACATACCCCTCAATACAACTCCTATTTATCCAAATGGCAATTTTCTCATAGATTTTGGAATAACCATCAAGAACAAGAGCATGCTCGAAACAATACAACACGTATAGTATTGTAGATCGTAATGAACCCATTTTTCTGTGCAAAATTTGAGTTATAAACTAAGTTGGTATAGAGAGGTTCCAAGTGGTACCAGGGTGGTAAACAATTATATTAAAATATATTTTTTAGATCATATTTTTCCCTTTGCATCTGTGTGAAAATGAAACTCTAGGTTAAAACAAAGAATATATAAGTCCGATTAACAAACTTGAAAAAATAAATGTACCTTTTAATCTCACCCCTTACATCTGGTCCAACTCAAAATCAAGGGATCTAATCTTGTTATGTATAACTGCATAACCAAGGATTATGCACCACCCTAGACCATAAGTCGGCCAGCTAATGAGCTAAAAAGAATAAGATCAAAGATTGAACTCAACGAGCCACCAAATCGAGCTAGTATGGCGTAGGTCTTCCTCAAGACCGTTTATCACATGTCGTGCTTAGAACAACATGTCGTTTTTTTTGTCGTGTCGTGCCAACCCATTTTTTAATTTGCCCAGCACAGTTTATGCCCGAGCACAATTTGAATTGTGTCGTGTCTACTCGTGCTCATGTCGTGCTTAATGTAAAGGAAGAAAACAAAAACGAAAATGAAAAAGGAGAAAACTGGGAGGTGGATGAAAGTATTAGTTGAGAAGACTTGAGAAAAGTAAAGGGAAGAAGAAAATTGAAAGTATAGCGATAATCATTTGGCATCCACAAATTTTTTAGGCTTTTCTAGCATTTTTATTTATGAAAAGAATTATATGTAATATTTTGTGATTAATCCTAAAAATAATAATCGGTCATATGTGTAGTTGTATTATATATTTTTTGAAACATAATTCAATTTATATTATTTTCTAAAAATAAATATTCTTTCGTGTGCCATGTTATGACAATTCTTACTCCAACAATGGCAACTGGCAAGGAATGGTCTTCCAAAGAGTGATGCAATACTCCTTGCTTATCTCCATGTTGATCACGAGGTAGATGGGGAAGAAATTGAACAGACCAACTTGGGTGCTTAGGCCTCTAAGAATCCCAAGGGCTTTGCAAGGGGTGTAGTTGGCTAGCATGATCTCTACGTTGGCGTACTCCATGTTGGTTAGTCCCATTTCTTCATATATGTGTGTAATGGTAGAATGTTGACACTTGAGCCAAGGTAAACTAGACATTTTCCATGTGATGGTCATCCATGACACATGTGATGATGATATGCCTAATATCTACCTTTACTTCATGGACCAAGACGAATTCTGCCAAATCCCACGGGGTTTTCTTGATCGTAGTCTCCTTCTCTTCGACCTTGTCATCTTCTTCCATGAAAAATTGCAGCTTCTCTTTAAGATGTTATGAGAAATAATCTTCTCCAATATTGGCGGTGCCATTTCTCCTCATCCAAAAGTTTCTATCAGATTTCTGAAGAGGGATCGATATTCAGCTTCCTTCTTCTCTTCTTCCTTTTTCATGCTCGAGAAACTTTTGGTTGCTCCCATCCTAGTTGAGATGAATTTGACTTCCTCCTACTTTTGATTGTTTTCAGTGTTTCTCGGGAGGTTGCTTTGAGGCTTTTGAGGTTGGCCATTGATTAGGAGTGCAAGTTTTCTTTTGATATGCTTGTAGTTCATTTGCAGTCCTATTACTGTTGCCTCTAGCTTCTCGTATCTAGTGGGTTACGGATTAGAGATACCTTCTCCTTGCCCCTTGTATTGAGTTTGATTTCCAAATCTAGGTGGACTTGGTTTCTTTTGCCATTGTGCTTCATGAACATAGGGTGCATTGGTAGAGGTGATGTTGGGGTAGTCCTCAGGCTTCTTCTATCCCGGAGCAGGCCATTTTTGCGTGGTTGGTTAAATCTTTGATAAGGAGCATAGCTACTTTGTTGAGGTTTCGATTGATAGCCTTGATTTATATAGTTGACATCAGCATGTCCTTGCCCTTCTTGGTTATAGCATTCAAATCCTTCATGACCTTCTTCTCCACATGCTTCAAAACCGAACAAGGATGACACCGTTCCATTCTGTATCTCCATTGAAATCTTTCTTAGTTGTTGAGTCAGCTCTTTCATGTATGTATAGAGGGTGGCGACATCATTCTCCCTTCCTTGGGTAGCTTTCAATGTTTTAGTCATTGGTGGACCCTTGGACCAGTTCTTTGACTTCCTTGCTAGTGTGGCAAAATACTCCTAGCATTGCAATCCTATCATTGTTGTGAAATATCCATTAGCCGACTGGTTTACCATCATCGTGTTGTCTCGATCAAGGCCTTTGGCAAAGTCCTTTGCAATTTGCTCTGGTGTGAATCCATGTGGGTGCATGCTTTGACATACTCATGGAATCTCCTCCAAACATCATAGAAAGCCTCTCTTTCTTTTTATTAAAATAGAGTAATCTCGTCTTTAAACTCTTCTGTCTTTCATGGTGGAAATTACTCCTCGATGAATGCTTTGTAAAAAGGTCTCCCACGTGGTGAAGGTTCCTCGTGGATGGTATTCGAGCCATTGCTTTGCTCCTCCAAGTGAGAATAAAAAAATTCGTAGTTGAATTTTATCTTTGGTAGCATAGTCTCCTGTAATGTAATGGACGATCTCTAGGAATTTCTTTAAGTGTTGCACCTGATCATCATTATTCCTGCCTCCAAACATCCCTGCTTGTTGCACCATATGGATGAGTTGAGTTCTGATCTGTATGGTCGTTGGTGGCGCAGCAATGCTTGAGGTGATGTTGGATGCTCTTAGCCTTGAGTACTCATAAGAGTTGGTGGAACGACCACTTGTCTGTGTCCTTCTTCTCCAACCATTGTTGGTGTTGAAGAGATTGAAGATGCTCCTTCTTCCTCCGAATTGAAGTTGTCTTCGTCTATGTTTTCCTCCTCTTCCAAGGGTTGCTCAAAATTGGTGGGGTTTGAGGGCTCTTCTTCTCCTGAGGTAGATGTTCCTTCCTTCTTTTTAAGATGGTTGAACTCGATGCTCCTCCTTCTCGAAGTATCTCTTCCATGATTTTAGGTTTTTAGTTTTTCTTCTAGTACTTAATGGAATCATGCGAAATCCTACAAAACAAAAAAGACTCAAAACCAAACGTAATATGGTTAGTGCTTTTTTATGTGATTAGAAATCCCCAGCAACGGCGCCAAAAACTTGGTGTGGAAACAAGTGTTAAAATCCTAGGAGATCCTATGGTCGTATTCCTTGAGATCTTCTAATGCATAACTACTAACACCAACCATCCATAACGTACACGAGAATCAGAAAGGCTTTTAGGGGTTTTCATTTAACAAACAAGCAAGCAAGAAGAGTAAGTTGTTTATGCGATTTTATTAGATGCATAAAAGTAAAGGTACGTAATTGTAAAAGGTATTGAACCCGAAAACTATCATGCATACTAAGGCTCATTCATATCATGCATCAATGGTTCATATATTGCAACACCCTATCAATGCCTCTAAGGTCACTCTCTGCCCATGCATTATCCTTTTGCGATAGAGATTTGACTAGCTAATGTGTGATTTCACTTCATGCCATTATTTAATCAATGGAGAACAAGGATTTTAGCATCGATGATCTAACAATCAAGCATTGATACTATTTGAAGCATAGATTGTTGATCATTCCATCCCAACTCGTATAACATCAATGGGGTATCCCTATATGGTAATTTCTTGACAACCTAAGCGATACTAAGCACAATGCATATAGTGGCATCCAATAGAATCATAAACATTGATGATATAAGAGCATTCATACTATATAAATATCAAAGACCATCACATAAGCATCGAAACTAAAAGCACCCAGACATATGCAATATCATCAAAAAAATCCATAGAAAAACGCAAGCATGAGATGAAATCATAGTATTCATTCACATAACAATAAACAATATCATATCATAATACAATCCATTTTGACTAGCTACATGGAGGAGAAGGAAGGTACCACCATTGATGTGACAACTTCTCCTTAGTTGCATACTCATCTACTCCGACTAGACTAACCACTTGAGTAGAGCATTACAGACAATTTGTGTTTTTGTGAAGCCTTACTAAGCTAATGAGTCATGCCCTCTATTTATATGGGAGGAACTCGACCTAAAACATCTTGATTCGCTAAAACACACACCTAACAATGGCCAAGTGTAACCAATGAAAGGGACTGCAGTATAGCGGCACAAGTAATAAATATCGAATCCACGAGTCTCTAGAGTTACTATTACTCAGCTTCAGTTCATTATCTAGCAAATTAGATTAATGATTGATTTACTAAACTACTCTACTAATTACAAGTTGGAAACTCACTTAGGTATGATTTCCCCTAGCTCCTCAATTAGGTCCAAGTTGCAATTACCTTTGGTTGATCTACTGTTGATTAAACTGCGGAAGATCCTAAATTAGCTTGGAATCTCTTAAGCTGACCAAGCCCTCTTAGACAAAATACCCGGCAGGTGACTAGCCTTCACCGAGATAGACTGCTAAGGTGATTCACACAGATCTCCACTACTGGAATGAATTCCAGTACAAAGCAGTGAATTGATTGACTCTCGCACAACCAATTCACCACTATCAATCAAGGAAGCTCTCTTAACCTAATCAGATTCTATCTATCATAGGTTAAAGCAGAAATCAAGAGAATTTGATCAAGATTCAATTGACTCGATAAATCATGCCTCAATCGATTATAATCAAACAATATAGCTTCCAAAACTTCATACAAGAAAGATCCTAACACATGGAACTATGGTTCCTCAACACCTAAGTGAAGGGAAGTTACTCCATAGAGAGGAGAGAGACTGCCGAAATATGATCTAGATCTTCAATCTCCATCTCCAAACTTGATTCCCGAGCTCCAATGGCGAAGAAATCCTCCAAAATAGCTCCAAGAATGTTCCCAAGTCGCTCTCTCTCTCTCTCTAGGGTTCGTCCCTTGGGTGTTTGGGAACCAAAACCCAGCTCTCCTTTTCCTTTGGCTTGAATCTGCCCCGAAAACCCGATTCTTGGCAAAACACGATCGAGAACACGGCCGTGTTTTACTTTTCCCCGCGCCGTGTTTTGCCCCCAGCAGCCCTCATGACACGCCCTCGGCAGTAAAAACACTAGCGGGGGCTAGATAAAACACGACGTGTTTTAGGGTAGTCTGCCCGTGTTTTTACTGCCGAACATGTTCCCCTATATTCAATGCTTCGTTTCTCCCTCGTCCGGACTTCGAATCAGTCGTCGTTTGATCCAAGACACTCGTAGTCTCGTCCTATTTCTTTTCATGAAAGGATTTCATGATTCTTTGTCCATAAATGAGGTATAAATCCATTCTTCTTCAGGTCATGTCCGAGTTTCTTCTCCCAAATCGCCAATTGATATCCGATTGACTTGAAACTTGCACCTATGCCTCCCTTTACTCACTAGGACCTGAAACATGACAAAGGAACACAACCTAGCGTAAAATAGGCCAAAGAAGAGATAATGCAAGCTTAAACAATCAAGAAGTAGAGGGAAAACATGTGCAAATATCAAGTCATCACATCCTAAACTGACCTGGAAAGAGTCTCCTAACCTAGTAAACTAAGGAAACTTCTTCAACAAGGTAAAGGGGAAGCGAAGGTAGGGCGGCAGTTGGACCCATTGCTCTTTTTCTTCATGGGATGGGCTTCCTGGTCCATGGAATAATGCTTATGAAGATTTGGGTACAACTTGTGATGTCTCCCGTAGTGGCGGTTGGGCCTGTTGCTTGAGCCACCACTCGTTCATGTGTCCAAATAAGCCAAGTCTTCTTCTTATGGGCTCGACTTGTGATAATATAGCAACTTGTAGTGGACTTCTCCATCATTGGGCATCTTTTTTCTCACGAAAGCTCATTAATATTCTCTTTAGAGCTCATTTGGTCCTTTAGAGTCTTTCAATGCTTGAACTAATCATCCTTAGATTGCTTTGTACATTCAACACCATAAAATATACCAAGAAGGCATCAAAGAGTACAATAACACATTCTAGTCTATTAAAAGCTCATCGATCAAGTAGTTGTGATTTAGACAAGAAATATCATTGAAATGACTAAAGATGCATTGATAGAAGGGGAAACTGTATCAATAATGGGAGTGACAAACACTATAAATAAAGTGTCATCAGAAAACCCCACACTTGAACTTTGATTGTCCCCAAACAAACACTACTCATAATCATACAACTCAACAAACCCTAGCTATCATCACTCAACCCTGATCTTAGGTAATTGATTATAAGCAACTCACAAGGTCAACAATAGCACAAGAGACTTCTAACCACATCAATATGCAAGAACATCATACCATATATCCATGCTTCAACTACTAATCATGCATCAGAGTCTCAAAACATAAGGGTGAAGCTTTTGATAATCAAATAAGCTTTGAATGCTTTCTACCATCTTCTTGACATTTCTTTGAATCACTTTGCCTTTCCCAAACTCAAATTTATTTATTTATTTATTTATTTTGCATTTTCGAATTTTCATCTCTTACAACCACTTTTTTTTCTTTTCTCTGATTTTTCTCATGGTGGAGAGCTCTTTTGAACTTTACTCTTATTAGTCGAGCAAGGACTTAGAAGTTCATTTCCTCAACTCGTGTGGATGGTCAATTAAATTAAGGGGGATTATTTCCCATCACAAAGCAAATAATTAAAGGGACAGAAACCCAAAGTCAATTCACGCATTAATAGGAAAAGGTTCTTCCATCAAAAAACACGTGTAACCAACCGACCTCATGCATCTTTCTTTTGGCTCCGCGATTGCTGCACCCCATCCAAATCTAGCGCGATTGTTTGGGGGATATGTGGGGATTCAGGATTTCTGGCTCAACATGTCATCTACCGGGCCAAATATATGGGGTTTCATAAAGGCAATTAAGGAGAACGAAAGTGGTGGTGGTCTCTAGATTGTCTATGTGGATGTTTTCCAATATTTATACGTCTGCAATGACATTTTTTTCATTTCTTAGTTGGTAAGAAAAAAATTAGGCCAAAACCAAATTTTGTTCATGGATGGGGATTGTGTATGATAGAATGAGTTGAGTTTTTACCGAAGTCTGAAGCTTTTACTATTCGTGTATGTTGCATAATTGGTTAAAACACATCATTCCGCTGCGTGGAGAATATGTAGATCTCTACTAAATATTGGTTATATGCGGTTTAGTTTGCTAAAATATTTTTTTAATAAATTAGTGATTGGTTTCAATAGAACACTTCCAATGCAAATTAAATGAGTAAGCGAAAGATTTATGATATGGATGACAAATTGCTCTTTCAAAATTTCACAAACAACTTACACTGCACGATATTAGTGGAATTTAGTTCGCAATATTCTCTGTTATCTTATACAAGTAAACGAGAAGGGAGGAAAATGATAAGATACTCACGTATTTTTTTTTATTAAAAGTAACATTTTTTCTTATTTGTGATTTCTTTGTTTGTGACCTTTAATTTTTTTAAACTTCTTTGATCATTTTTGCGAGTTAAAAGAAATGGTGGGTCCAATACAAAATGAACGTGTGATATAATTCTTTCTATTCATTTTACAATTTTGACACCCGATATTTATATCTTAATGGTGGCTTCAATACAAAATTCTAAATCAATAAAGAGACATCTACAAAAGCTAATTTGATAAAATTAAATTTTTATATAAATAAACAGAAGCTAAGAAGTTTGAAACAATAGCTTAAATAATGTATGTGAGATTGAAATTCCATGTAGAACAATATAACTTATATGAGACGTAAAAAATTAGAATATTACAACGATAACTAATCAAACAAAATGCACCGCCCAATGGGCGGGTAAAAAAACTAGTTAATGTATATTAATCATACTAATCTTGACAATTAATTGTTGGATGTTGTGGTTTAGATTGGCGCATTGGATTATTACTGGAATGTTGTTTATAGGTTTGTTTTACTGGTGATAATTGAATAGACATACCAAATGCATATGAAAAAGGAGGGATCCATGTATCTATTATATAGAATGCATCGGCTGTGGACGCCTTAGAAGAAGAAGAAAAAAGTTAAGGGATTGGGAGTAAAGACGCATTCCCATCCTACTAATTGGGAGTATGCATCTCTCATCTCCTAGGGTCCCTAAGATTCTTGCTCGATAGGTGGATTGCCATTTTTGTATAGCACTTTAGGATGGGAATGCGATTCTCCTTGAACCCCATATTGACAAATACCCTGATCCATTTGAAATGTTCTCTAGGGCGTCTTTCTCCTTACTTTATCTTTCTAACTATAGCTTGACCCGCCTGCGAAAGATTGGGGGAAACGCCAACTTTCAACACTTTTTTGTTAGTATATTCCCTCCACGGTTCAGATAATTGTTGGTCCTTTACTAGGCGGGAGGCACAAATAGGCTTCATCTCGGGCTCACATAAATTGGATTCCCCTTGGTACAAGGTATACTTTTTCGCGCGTCCTTTTGTGAAATGATAATTTGGAGACGTGGAACTGCTCACCGGATATGCATATGGCGATAAAGAAGATTGGAATTCTCACCTCAACTTCCTAGAATACATTAAGAACCACGTTCGCCGCATCACTAAAGGGGTCCAGTTCCGTCTCCGGCCTAAGGGTCATGATAACGCG
Organism: Linum tenue; assembly: GCA_946122785.1. Classification (NCBI taxonomy): domain Eukaryota; kingdom Viridiplantae; phylum Streptophyta; class Magnoliopsida; order Malpighiales; family Linaceae; genus Linum; species Linum tenue. The sequence goes on along the minus strand of CAMGYJ010000004.1, from coordinate 17,209,047 downwards.
CTCCAGATTGGACGGATTTTTTACTGTTAAAAATTGCATCTACTTAAGTGTTGATATAAGCTTCTCAAGCGGTTACTTATGGTTTCTTTTTTTAGGAATGCGGTCCTACACCACCCCTACAAGGCCGTCTAAGACCCATATGAAGTCTAAACTGCCTTATCTTCGCGAGTTGCGACTGGCGCTTTTTCGGAACTCCTGTTCCTCCTTCTCAACCTCAGTTGGTGGCCTGCTCCTTGTGTCCCGAAGAATGGACCATAGGAAATTGTCTAGTCACGAGAGAAGCATTCCACAGGTCATCACGAATGCCATTGGGGCTCTTCGATCGCAGACACGCCCTCCAGACTTTTGATAGGACATGGGCAAGCGTGCTCTTCACACTATTGCTGAGAAGCTGTGAACTTTATATGTTTCCATTGATACTCTGAGATAGTTTATAAAAATTTTCTGTTGATCATTGCAAATATTAGTTTTTGTTTCTCTTACCTAATAGAGTCCACCATATATGTTAGGGAAAGCAAAATCAAGTTTTTGGCGACCAAGGCAGCTACATCCTATATGAAAAAACAAGACAAAACTCATCGAACTAGAGCACCGAATATAAACATAGAAAAAAAAAGCATATATATCAAAATCCCATCACCAATGCTAGTTATTTAGACCATCTCCAACCCAAGTCCAAAAATTCCAAAAAGGGAATAAAATAAGCTCCAATCCAAGTTCAAAAATCACAAAAATACCAAAAAGTGAGAAAGTTGGGGCACAAATTTGACATGCAAAAAGTGCTTAACGAAATGGCCCTGCCAACAAGACAACGTCCGACGCGCCGGGAAAGGGGAGTGCGCTACACGCACGGGACGAAGCCAAGTCCCTTTTATTTGCTACACACCACGTCACCACCTCGCCAAAAAGAAGGCAACAAGCATGTTAATTTATTGAGTGCTACACATCAATTGTTAATAAGTGGTAAATAGAAATTTGAGAAATCATGTTAATAATTGGGATAGAAAATTTGTTTAATAATTGGCACGGAAACCAACAATTATTGTGTTGCGTCTTTGATGACGTCACATTTAATGATGGATTTGTCACTTTAGCCTTCTTCATTGGACCAAATCCATAGGTCCAAAATTTAGCACTTTTAGCTTTGTGTATTATAAATGGTCTAAGCCAGGGATCGTTTGGATGCATTATTTCCATGAGTTATTCTGGACCAAATATGAAATAACTCATTGGCCCAAAATAACTCATTTGTGCATAAAGGGGTCGTTTGGATGCATTATTCTTTGAGAGTAGTATTTGTGGACCAAATGATTCATTATTTGTAAATGTGGTATTTCATAGTGATTGGCCATTTTTTGTTTGTCAAATATCTTGTTTAGCTCAACCACTAAGATGAGTCATTTTATAAGTGCTATTCATTAAAAAAAAAGCTACAAATACAATATCACCCATAATAATTTTGGGTTCTACATGAAGAAAGAAGAGTCAGGAATCCATATTGGAGCATTCTTCTCCCCTGCATCAGTCTCTCTGCCACCCCTATCTGAAGGTTTTTGTCTTTCACAACCATTTTCTCTTCTTCGTTGCTAAAAATCTAGGAGTCGACATCCCACTATCTCATCCCATTGTTTTATCTTAAATGCAAAAACTACAAAGTTGGGCAAACTAGTTTTGTACTTCAACCAGAACCAGAAGAACAATCTCAGTAATTTCATACCAAGAGATGAAATAAAGGGGATGGGGGAGGCGCCTCTAATCTATCGGAGAACAATAACTTCTCAACAAGCTAATACATAAAAGTGTTTAAAAATAAAGATTTTTTTGACTTAACATTCTACCAGCTATACATTACAGTGTTCGAAGGGAATGAGAGCTTCCTCGTTTTGGTCGTTGTCTTCTGCCATTGTTCTTCATTTTCTCGCCAACGGGTTGGACAGTCTGGCACTACCATTTTTGCCTCTGACCGAACTAGGGTTCCGATCTGGTGCCACCACCTTCGACTCCAGGTGCAAATCCCCTGCATGCAAGTCTTACCGCCTTTCAAACGAATGATTTATTAGCTATGAGAGGTAGAGATTAAAGGGGAAATGGATGGTTGCGGTGGATAAGACTTGTAGGAGAAAATCAAAATTTTATTTAGGGTGTTTGATTGAAAAATGAAATTGTTTGGATTGTGAATCTAAAAATCGAATTATATGGAGGAAGAAGATGATGAATGTCCAAGATGAAAGGAAGAGCAAAGAAGAAAGGAGATGAGAAAATAGAGAGGAGAAGGGAGACGAAAGTGACATGATGATGGGTAGGAAAAGCGGTCAGGAAGAAAGAGACGAGGGGGCAAATTTGAAACCAAAATACCACAAATAAGCTATTTCTAATAATGTGTTTTGGAGTTATTTGTAAATAATTCGGGTCCAAATACCACATTCGACTTTTGTTAAGTCAAATGAGTTATTTTGACCCAAATTAGTTATTTGATTCGCAATAACTCATGCAAACAACTCATCCAAACGACCCAAAAAACTGTGATGCGTTAATTGGGTCCAAGTTATTTACAAATAACTAAAAAATACGGTATTTTGAAGACCATTGTACCCCCTGTTATTTCTAAATAATGCAGGAGGGGGGGGGGGGGACTTTTTCTGCCGGCTTTGTCCCTCTTGGACCTCTCTTTCCTTGGTTCATCTCTCTCTTTTTCTCCTCCATCATTCTCATAAAACAAAAAAGTTTTTCTCTTTCCTAAAAAAAGTTTATCTCTAATTCTCATCTCGCCTCCTCCCGCAACTTCACCTTCACCCTCGATTTTTTATAAAACCTCCTAAAGCTTCTCTCTAATCCACTAGGATATATTCTGGAACTGATTGACGTGGGTAGAGGCGTCACGCAACGAGTAAAGGAGGTTAGTATTCAGAATTGATGTTTGGGCTCGATTAACTTTGTAAAAGAAGGAGAGAAGCAACATCGGTGTGTCTAGTGCTGAACTGAAGCAGCAATGAAGGAAACCTTCATCAGAAGAAGTCGGGAGAGAAGGAAACAAAAGATGGGGAAGGAGGTCCATAGACGAATTTCAACCATTTTGATTGGAGTTATGATTGATAAATATACGTATTTGTTGCTTTGATTTGTAGAGACTTTGGTGGAGTAAACCGATGAATTTGATTAAGAAATGACGAAGATGGGTATGCCAAACAAGCTTAGGCTGGATCAAATGTGAATGGTAGCTCCCTTGAAGAACATGATATTGATTGTGAATGGATGGAATCAAATTGCTAGGCTATTTTAGGAGGATATTATACTATTTTTGCTCTTTTGGTACCAAATATTGCATAGACATATTAAATCCCTAAAAGTCCCTAAAATTACTAAATGTCCCCCTAACTTTAATACGTAAATTACCCAATTTCTCATTTGAATTTTAAATTGAAACACAAACCAAGCACCCCCTATCCCAATCGATCCTCCCCTTCCATCGCTCGAGACCCTTGTCTCCCCTCCAACCATCCCTTGTCTCCTCCCCTGAGGACGTTGGAAGTCCATCACTTACCTCCCCATCATCCTTCCTTAGCCTCATCCTCCCTAGAAACAGAGGCCACTCCCCCATCGTCATTCTCTGCCTCCTTCTTTGTCTTCTGGTGAAGCCTGCCGCCGCCTGAAGCTCAGGATTAAAGATAGTCGCCAAAGGATTGTAGACAACCGCCACGTTCTAGGGTAGCACCGCTGGATTGAAGACAACTACAGCTCGACGACGTCACTACATCGTTTCGCAAAACCCGTCGGAGAAGACGACCGAAATGAAGTTATGTTCATCGATAAATGCCCCTCGATTTGCGATGATATCGCAGAGAACTAGTGTTGATTGTCTGTTGATCTGCTGGAGAACAGTGGTCAACGCGCGGTTGTACCCCTAGTAGACCGCGGTCAACACGTGGTTGTACCGTCGGTTGACCGCGAGCAATGCTCGGTTTGTTTAATTTTTTTAAAATCTTTTAGTTTTGATTAATTGTAATTAATTATTTAACAATATGGTAAATTTTATAGCTTAATTTATTATTTACTTATATGCAGATTAGATATTATGCTTAATAATAATAATTTAATCCAATTATATAATATTGTCAATGATGATAAAAAAAATTATTAAAAATTATTCGATACATCCTAATAATTGTAAAATTTTTAAAAAATTAGCAAAAACTAAAAAATGTATTTCATTATTTTAAATATCAAATTTTTTAATTAATTCGTTTATGTATTTAATTATTAATAATTGTAACTTTTTTTAACTTACTTATTTATTTATTATATTAAAATTAGATAACATAATTAATAATAAAAATATATTTAAACACAATTTATACAAAAAGTAAAACTACATGTGTTTTAGTTGTTGTCCGGTGTTGTGGTAGGACGTCTCAAACTTCTCTTCCCTCGCCTCCTTTCCACATGCTCGAAGTGAGATAGGTTGCAAGTGGTAGTAGGGATGGCAACAAAATCCGAACCCACGGGTACCCACCCGACCCAACCCGGTCAATGCGGGTAAAACTCGTGTTGACGGGTTTTGGGCCGGGTTCGGGTTTAAACCCGCTACACTATTCACCGGGTTGGGTTTGGTTTGGGTTTAGGTAAACTCGCCACATGGGTACCTGCCCACACACATATATTATTTAATATTCTAAATAATATATCTTCATTAAACAACTAATATTCTATATGTTTGTGGAGACATGTATAATTTGTTCTTCTAATTGTTTAGAATGAAGTTGATATTATGAAGTGGAGAGTGAAGAAACTTAGTTGACGAGGAAGAAGCTTTCAATTAATCTAATTTTTTATTTATGTTTATTATTAATTTTGAACAATTTGTATTTATCATTTGCGGTTCGCTTGTATGCTCTAGATTGGTGTGTTTTGTATGATTAATTTGTATGAGAAAATTTAGGGCAATGTCTATTTTTTACCCAAACCTATTTTAGATTCTTTTATTTTAACCAAACCTATTGAATTCCTAAAAATTATCCAAACGTTAACTCTCCGTCAACTTTTCTGTTAGTAATGCTCACTAAGTATGACCATAATGAGTTGACTTCCTACGTGGCGGTCAGAATACCATCATTTACTATTTTTAATAAAAAGATTATCAAAAAACAAAACAAAATCTCACCCCTCACGTGGACGAAATAAGTAACGGTAACATAATGAATGCCCAGACTTTGATAAATTATAATACGTTTGGATAATAAATAGAATTTCTATAGGTTTGGTTAAAATAAAAGAATCTGAAAAAGGTTTGGGTAAAAAATAGACATTACCCGAAAATTTATGTTAAACTTTTATTTTGAAAGACACTTGTTATTGTAAATTTTTACCACAAAAACCCACTGGTACCCATGAACCCGCGGATACCCAGCAGGTTGGGTTGGGTTTGAGTTTTTCAAACCCAATGGGTTTTACCCAGGTTTTTTTTTGCAGATAAACCCATGGTTTGGGTTTGACAAAACCTGCCCCAACCCGACTCATTGCCATCCCTAAGTGGTAGAGGTCCTCGGGCGACCGGGGTGGGGCTGTCCCCCATGCGGTTCATCAATGCCATCGTTTTCAGGATAAAGATGGCTCCAGATTAGTCCAATTGCACCTCGAATGGTTTCGTCGCCTCTATAAGAACCTCCTGTACTAAACCTTGAAAGACACCACGACGGTAATCACTATGGTCATCCCACTTAGGTCCAATGGAAAGTTCACGATAGTTGATAACGGTCCAGAAAGGAAACACCTCACACAAGGAAAAATCCTGAGTTTCACGTCGTGCTAACTCCATGGAGCGTCTACATGGGAGATCATAGGCAGCAGAAAACGTACATGTACAAGCTTTCCCTTCCACTGCTACCTCGATGAGCATCAACCTGAGAGCTTCTAGAGTGAAGTTCGTGTTCAAATCTCGAAATGGTTTTCCATCCGCTCAGACCAGCTTCTTTTGTGAAGAATCCTTTACAAGATTTCTGATTTGAAGTTGTTGAGCCTTAATGTAATCATCGTTCTTCTCGAATACCTACAAAAAATGAAAAACAGTTAGGAGACTACTAAAACTTCTTAATGAGGTATCAATGAAGATTTATTAGGAGACTAACTGTGTCGATTGCACCAATAGATGATTGAAGCCACTTCTTGAAGGAGGAATGAGCAGATTCAACCCTTTTTGAGCTTGTATTACACAAATATTGCAATTGATTGGTATATCATTTAGCCCACGTGTGCCTAACTATTAACTGCTCAGCTGCCAAATACCTCCAAAGTCGCCGGTATTATAATCCCCAACCACGCCTGAAATTGTCTAAGGTTGTATGCTTGTATCCATGTCTTTCACTGTCAAGGAATATACAACAAGTTTCCAAGATGCCATGATATGATCCAGTGTCGGTTTGGCTGTATCTATACCACAATGAGTCGTCATTCGCACCTTTGTTAGACACCTTGCTCTCACATTCCTGTCTATATGCCAAAGACATATTATTTCAGTCGATGATGAAAACATTACCCCCACAGTCTCAACAAATCCTCTTGACTTGTCACTGACAAACACATATAGAAAAATAGGGCCAAACACATGTTGCAAATTTGTTAGAAGCCACTGGTACGACTCATTCAACTCCCCGTACACTAGTGCAGATGCAATGACAAAGTTCAATCCCACTTCTGTCATGACGACAATATCAACCCATGGCAGATCATACTTATTGGACTTGTATGTTGAATCTATCACGATCACATGGTGCCAAGCTCGCAACATCACTACTGACTCAGGGTGGGCTAGGAACAAGTGTGTAAGCACGTTACGATCATCCATATAATGCACATAGTAACCCTTCTCTTGAGCTACGTGGAAAGTGTATTGTAAGGATGTCATTTAACCAAACTCTTCTTTCTTTATCTTTTGCAACTCAATATAAATATGTTTTCTGTTGTGTATTCAATGTGCCTCTTTTCTCTCATTTACTGCCTTGCAGATATTCCTTGGTGGGACATCGTACGATTTCAGCTGTCTAATATATTGTTTATCATCTGCAATCAAAACATTACTTATGCTTGATTCCTCAGAAATAGCTTTAACTGATGATTGTGGAAACCCAAATTAGCACCAGGGTTCTTTATATATGCCACCTCTAGGATCAATCAATATCCATCATCGGACTGCTCAAGTTTGATACGGAACTCGCAACCCAACTTTCCAGTAGTAGTAAGAGGCCTTCTTTCCTTAGGGGTTATTTGCTTGATGGATTTTGTGATGGATTTGGTGATGAATTTGGATCCATCATGGACTTTGTCCAAAATCCATTGTTTGCTTCATGTATTTAGGGGTAACAAATCCGTGGGTCCCACGAACTTTAAGGGTCCAAATCTGTGGGCTCCAATGACTTGAAAGTTCCACCTCTTAGGTGGAAAATGATGATGGACTTTGAAGTCCATCATTTAAGACCAATCAGGGCAATAAAGTTAAATTTCATTTCATACATACAAATATAAATAACTAATTCCATCATGAAATCTATGAAACAAACAATGGTATTTTTCAATTCCATAATGAAACCAAAACCCTCATATATCCATGGTTTTAAAAATCCAAGTTTTACCAAAACATTCATTTTTCAAATCCACGAACCAAACGACTTGTTAGTCTAATCAGGAACCTTTGACTTTTTCTTCTTACCATGAATGCTCTTTAAGTAATGTCTCGAACTACCTTCACTCAGATTTTTTTTTAGTTTGTTGCCTCACCAAACAAAACCCCAAGCCCTTGGCAATCGTAGTAGATGCTTCATATGCTTGCAAATCCGTAGTGTATTTCACGCCATCGATGAAATCCGAGATGTAATCGTGGCAATCCGGATTGTAACTACCAATATCCTACAATATTATCAGAATTTATAGTGATACTCTACAAATATAAGAAAAACTTTCTCTATATATTTAATTTAACGAGTACTTTATGATAAATTAAAAATTTCATAACTACGTTTATTTTAACAATATCATAACTTCACATGTGAAATCTATTATTTATGAAAATAAGTCTAATCATAATATCTAATTCAATTTTTTTTTAACAAAAGATAATCATATTGATAGACAAAAAGATCACGAACTATACTATGGACCCAACCCAGACATGAAAATCATACAAGCGACACATAGTTAGAGACAAAGAAAGGGCCTTTCTAGCCACATAATGGGCTACCCTATTGCTAATCCGACCCAAGAATCGCATCCGAAAATCACTACTCATAGCCATCAGACACAAAATCTCCTAGATAATAGCCCCAACACAATTGTCTTGCGTATCACTGGCATTAATTATATCAATGAGCACCTTCACAAGAGGGGCCAACGATGTTCTCAAACACCATTCCTCTAGCTAAGAGCACAGACCCTCCTCCATCCTTTATGATCAGCCCTCTTGTTGAATGTGAGTCAGCACGAACTGCTCCATCCCACATACAGACGACAAAAGTCAAATCCACCACCTCCAGATTGTGCTGCAAAGGAGGCTGATCCTGGACCATCATGTCCTCTGGTAAGGACACCCATTCATGGAGTTGCTGATGGTATTGGCGCATCAGTTGAGGAATCAAGAACTGGTTGCCCTTAAAGGCAGTTCAGTTTCTAGATTTCCAAATTCGCAAAGGAGTGCCACCAGTGCCATAATCTGAGCTGGCTGGGTCATCCTAAGCAAGCACTTTCTAAGGAAAAGAGGGAAAGTCTGTCGAGGCAAACCTTTCCCCAGATGCTCCAATCCTGAATGAGTCTAGAGATCTACAACAATAGGGCACTCCCAAAAGAGGTGCTCCATCATTTCAGATTCTGCCCAACACATCGGACATCGAAGCAAGATCCAGACCCTTTTCTCAATCAAAGCTTCAGTACTAGGCAGAATATGGTGGAAAATTTGCCACATGAACAATAGCTTAGACGGGATCCTAGGCTCCCACATTCGCATCCAACTCGCCCGATCCATCTAGCTCACCATGAGGCGCCGCCATACCCCCACCTACCTATCCACCAAAACGTCCAGATGGTAAGCCGACTTGACAGAGAACACACCATCACATGTTTAATGCCATACCAGTCTATTTTTACACATAGACGGGGCAAGGGAATTGCCATGATGGCACGTACAATATTAGGTGGAAACATCTGCTGAAGCGATTGTTGACACCATCCACCCCCAGGTACTATGAGCTCGGCCACCTTTGGGTCGATACCCTCGGGTATGACATGTCGATTGCACAAAGGAGGGTGAGGGTGGGTAGACGGGACCCAGCTAGAGTATTGGATAGAGGCCTGGAGTCCATTCCCAATCTTCCACTGAAGTCCTTGTTGTAAGAGGAGGCAGTCTTGGAGGATACCCGAGGGTTTAGGTTTGGGTTTGGCAAAACCCGACCCAACCCAACCCATTGCCATCCCTATTTGGGAGCGTGAACTTTATGTGGAGAACACGGATTGGGAGAGACATCACTAAGGTTCAGTGGGAGAGAGGTAAAGAGGTGGTGGCAGTGGCGGATGCGGCCGTTTCTATTGTCATTGTCGCGAGAGAAAAAGAGGAAATAGAGTAACATATTGAGAGAAGAGAAAGAAGAGGGATGAGTGACGGTGGAGTAGGAAGAAAGGATGAGAGAGATGGAGGTTCGATAAAGGTGAGAGAGAAACCATCGCATAAGCTACAGTCGGAGACCTAACAGTCCAGATCTAGCAAACTTCCTCCGCCCTCCTTCAATCTATCCTCCCCGCCTTCTTCCCCATCAAAGCAGAGCCTCTGATGGCCCCAACCCGCTGGTCCTAATGCCGCGAGCCTCAACTTTCCAATTTCAATCGATTGTACCTGAATCTTAACAATTTCAATATGTATTTTCTGGGTTTTCTTTTGTTTACAGGGGACTTGGCAGAGATGACAAATGAGGAACACTTTTGATTCGAAAAAGCCCCCAACCGACTTCAAGTTCTGTTTTTATAAAACATGTCATACGAAGAAACTAATGGGCCAAGGGCTAATAACTAAGCCCATAAACTTAACAAACCCGTTTTTTATAATGAGCCTACAGAAAGATTAAATAGCTTACTAGAACTCTCACTAACAACACCCAACTACTAATTCTAAACACCATCTTTAAATTCAAAACATAAAGCCAATTTCTCGTTGATATTGGTTGTTAGAGCATCCATATCAATGGTATTATTTCAATTGCATATCCTACATGACACTTACAGACTGTTTGGTACCAAATGAATTGAGAATTCATTTCATTGTAAAATGAATTACCGAGTATAATTCATTGTCAAATAAAATCTTGTGTTTGGTATGTCATATTCAAATCTTTAGAAATAAAATGAATTGTTATGTAGAATTCATTGTCAAATGAATTCCTGTGTTTGGTATGTCATATATATAATTAATTTAGTTCATAAAGAGAATAATTATGTCATTCTATTATAATTAGTAAATACTTGTTGAATTCATTTGAAAATTCCATCTCAATTCCTCGGAATTGCTATAACTCGTTACAATTCCATAGAATTCAAAATTTAGAATTGAAAATGAATTCTTTTAAATACCAAACACAAAAATGTTTCATTTCAAAATGAATTTCTCAAAACTTATGGAATTCATTTATACCAAACGGTATGTTAATATGCAATTGCCAAGAGGATTCATCAATGTAGTGGGCAATTGAAAAAAATGAAAGCTTACATTAAAGGAAATTTAAGATGAAAGCCACATAGGAAAATAATAAAAACAATAATTTATTGTTTCTCTCTTGATTTATTGATTTTTATTTAATATAAAGTCATTTAAACCTTCATATGCAATTGCAAGTGAATTGCATTGATGTAGGTGTATGAAGTAAAGTTTGAGTTGGATTACATTAATTTGAGATAGCAATAAAATAATCATATGCAATTGATTTTGCAATTGCATTGATGTGGATGCTCTTAGTTCTTACTAAAATTATTAATTTAAATTAGGGCAATGTCTATTTTTTACCCAAACCTTTTTCAGATTCTTTTATTTTAACCAAACCTATAGAAATTCTATTTATTATCCAAATGTATTATAATATATCAAAGTCTGGGCATTCATTCTGTTACCGTTACTTATTTCGTCCACGTGAGGAGTGTGATTATGTTTTGTTTTTTGATAATCTTTTTATTAAAAATAGTAAATGATGGTATTCTTACCTCCACGTAGGAAGTCAACTCATTATGGTCATACTTAGTCAGCATTACTAACAGAAAAGTTGACGGAGAGTTAACGTTTGGATAATTTTTAGGAATTCAATAGATTTGGTTAAAATAAAAGAATCTGAAAAAGATTTGGGTAAAAAATAGACATTGCCCTTTAAATTAATATAATACACGCTCATGGCGTTCTCAATATTGAGTTCTTCAATAATGAGCGCTCTCACGCTTTCGTTCCCGCTCTTGCTCCAATTACCTACGTCCATCCAAACAAAATAATTTGATTCTCAATTTGAATTTTCTCAAATAACACAGAAATATCACATTTATAATTAATGAGTTATTTCAGCCTACAAATAATCAAATACCACATAATCAATCCAACGGAAAAAGGAAAACTCTACTTTGGTGTAAAAAAAACTTTCCTTTCTCCCCTCTCTGTGAAGTGGGACGCCTATTACGCTTCGTGCGTGCTCGCCAACCCCGGTAACCGCCTCGTGCGGCGCCGGAAACGGGCCTCCCCGTCATGGATACTATAAAGGACCCTTTCTGGTGTCCTGCTCTACGTCTGGTTTCTTTCTCCTGGTCAAGAGATCTCCGAATCACCCATTCCCATTTGCCGGCAAACCCTAACATTGTGTTTCAGATGGCGGTTGTTCGATTCACTAATGTTGATGTTGCTGCAGGAGCCCAAATGGGTGGTTTGACTTTGATTAGGCGCATCTGGGGGCCTCTGCCGTCAATGTACTCGCTCAAAGCAACGATGATGCGATTGTGGCACTGCATCAACGATGTGGCGGTGGTGCCACTTGATTGGGGTCTTCTCCAGTTTGTTTTCTCGATGGATGCGAAACTTCACAGGGCGGAAAAAGGCAACCCTTGGATTCTTCCAAAGTGTTTGCTCCACCTGACTCCCTGGGCCACGCCGATGATGGAATTTGCGGATTCACTTCGATTCGCTCCAGTGCTGGTCCAAGTGTGGGGAAAGTTCCATATGCCTGCATCAAAGAATGGTTGGGGTCGTTATTGAAAGTGTCTTTGGGTCTTTTTGAGCCGGTCACGATTCACCAATCTAAGACATCGGGTTGTATTTTCCTGCAGGCAAGGGTGACGCTAGACCTGACCTCGCCCCTACTGAATGAAGTCACCGCCTCCCATGAAGACTCCAACAAAGGTGAATTCAAGGTGATGTACAAATTCGAGCGACTTCCACAGTTTCTGCTTCTTGTGTGGAGTGATTGGCCATATCGGCCAACATTGTCTGTAGAAGTTGGAACTAGCATCGGCTCCCCCAAGGTATGTGAAGCACTTGGTCAGTGGCGAAAAGGGGCCGTGTGTGAGTGAACATACGTTGGCTTGCAAGATCTATTTGTTTTGATCAATATATGATATCTTTTGACAAAAAAACAAAAAGATTGGCCATATCGGCCAACAATGCCCGCAGAAGTCAGAATTAGCATCTGCTCCCCCAAGGTATGTGAAGCACTTGGTCAGTGGCGAAAAGGGGCCGTGTGTGAGTGAACATACGTTGGCTTGCAGGAAGAAGCTGTATTCGTGACGTCGTTCTGTGGCAGGCTCGTCATCTCAGGCGGGTGCTCTAGTTGTCAACGCTCGGATGCGGACCCTCTACATCACTGGTGGGATGCCTTCTACTGGTTCTGTAGAGCTCGTGGCTACCGATGGGCCAGTCCAAAGGCGGAAAGATGCTGATCGTGAGGAGGGCGAGCTGCCATTGCAGAGGAGCCAGCAGCAAAGCGCGTTCGCGCAGTGGCAACGAATTTTGGAGATGCTATGGAAGTCAGTGCTAGGGTGGAGGAAACCATTCCCGACTGGTCCCAGCCGGATAGATGAGTTTCCTCAGCTGGAACTGTCGGGGAATGGGCTCCCTCTTGACAGTTCCTTCTCTTTGGGAGGTCATTAGGCGCTTTTTACCGTTCCTCCTATTCTTGAGTGAGACTAAGCGAGCTAATGATTTTGTTGAAAACCAAGTTCATAGGTTAGGATTCCCGGAAGTTCGAGTGTTTAATGGGTTTGACTTGGACAGTGGATTAGCTGTTGCGTGGTCTCCTTAGTGTTTTGTATAGTTTTAGCTTCATCTGCTTCTTATCTTTGTGTAGAATGTCAGCATCCTTCTCTAGGGAGGTTTGCAGTGGTCTTTGTTCATTTAAGTTGTGATGTAGGAGTCCTCCAAGTGCAATTCAATGAAATAGCTTCTTTTGTTTTGTTGTGTGTGCTAGCTCTATTTGTGGTAGGGGATTTCAACTGCCTCTTGTCAATGATAGAAAAGATTGGCGGGCAACCTCTTGCCCCAACATCTTTGGATCAGCTTGGTACCTTCTTGCATAGTACTAATCTATCAAACTTGGGCTTTGTTGGGTCGCCCTTCACGTGGTGTAACCGTCAGTTAGGTACGCATCATATTCTTGAACGAATAGACATATGCTTAGCTATCCATTGGTTCTCTCTTCGTGGCCTAAAGTGCAGGTTCACAATCTCACATATTTAGGATCGGATCATAGAATGATTTTGGTCCGCTTTGCCAAACATCCCATGAACCAAGGACGACGGTTTCAGTATGACCAATGCTGGGATACTAACCCGGAAGCTTCGGATGTCTTCCACGCAGCCTAGAACAGGGATGTCCGAGGATCAACTCAGTTTCGAATCCAAACCCAATTAAAGAACTTGCGTGATGGCTTTGTGGACTGGGCGCGGAAAGGGACATCAAATTCTGCCCGACAAATCCATGCTCTTAAACAGAGTATTGAGACTGCTCAGGAGGAACCTCAAGTTAATTGGGAGTGCATTAAGGAACTTGAAACCCAACTGGGAGTGGCCTACAAGCAAGAAGAGACTTACTGGAAGCAAAAGTCCCATATAGGCTGGCTGCACACAGGGGATTCCAACACCCACTTCTTCCACTTGGCTACGAATCAACGTCGGGGAACCAATTCCATTCTACTATTGCGCGATGACCAAGACCAGGTGCACAACAAGGAAGAGGACAAAGCTTCAATGGCTATATCCTTTTACAAAACATTATTTACCTCTAATGGAACTGATCTTAGTGACTTCGTTCGAAGTTTGGGGCTGTCTAGAGTGGTGACAGATGCTATGAATGCAGAATTAATTGCACAGGTCACTCTGGCTGAGATTCACCACGCTGTTTTTGCATTGGGAAGACTCAAGTGCCAGGCTCTGATGGCTTCACGGCGACCTTCTTTCAACGTTACTGGTCTGAAGTGGAGCACAATGTTACTGCGGCTGTTTTTATCATTCTTTACTTCGGGGAGGCTTCTCCACAACATTAACCATACATGGACAGCGCTTATACCCAAAGTGGCGAATGCAGAGATGATGCGACAAATGCCCCCCATCAGCCTGTGTCAGCTTATTAACAAGATTATTGCAAAAATCTAGGCTTCTCGATTAAACACTATTCTCCCGATTATTGTTAGCCCATCTCAAAATGGATTCATTAAAGGTCGTTCTATCTCAGATAAGATCTTGATAGCCCAAGAAATAATGCGATTCCCGAAAACAAAGGTACAGGGCAAAGAGAAATGGATGACGCTAAAACTGGATATGGAGAAACCTTACGACCGGGTTGAGTGGAGATTCATGTTTGTTGTCCTGCAGTCAATGGGCTTCGAGGCACGCTGGATACGCTGGATTGAATCGTGTATCACAATAGTTAATTTCTCGATCCTTATGAACGAGGTGGAGTACGGCTATTTCCGGCCACAATGAGGTATCCGCCAAGGCAACCTCCTTTCTCCCTTGTTGTTTGCGTTGTATTTGAATGCTTTTCAGCCAAAATAAGGTCAGAAATTGCTGTTTTGTCCCTTCATGGCTTGCGTGTGCATAGGATAGCTCCTGTCACTTCCCACCTTTTTTCGCTGACGATACTTACTTGTTCTTGCGTGCTTCTCTTCTTGAGTGTGCTTCTCTACTGAACTTGTTTTCTGAATACAAGGCCATGAGTGGTCAGCGAGTTAACTTACATAAATCTGTATTTTATGTGAGTCACTGAGTTGGAATGTTACAGAATCGGAGTTAGCAGGCCTGACCTCATATTTGGGGGTGGCGACGATGATAGTGGGTGACAAATAACTTGGACTTCCATCTCAAGTGCAACGATCAAAGACTCAGACATTTCAGTTTGTAGGAGAGGCACTAGCGAATCGCATCAGAAGTTGGAAGTCCAAATCCCTCTCCCTTGCAAGCAAAGAAGTGGCCATAAAGGCGGTGGGCTCGGCAGGTCCAGTCTATGCTATGTCTGCCTTTCACCTCCCTTCATGGACTTTTCGTCGTTGCAATAGCCTGCTGGCGAGGTATTGGTGGGCAGGACATGCTAAAGAGACTGGTATTTGTTGGTTATCGTGGTCAATTACATGCTAGAGTAAGTTCCAGGGGGTCTTGGTTTCCGCGATTTTGACAGGTTCAATGTTGCGTTATTGGCCAAACAAGCCTGACACGTTCTTAAAACAGACAATCAACATAGGGGTTCCCACACACATACTGATCCATTTCACAAACCTCTCTAGGAACTTCATACATTTTAACACTTGAAAAATAAATTCCCAGTCGACTAAGTCGAAGGCCTTCATAATGTCAATTTTAATAGCACACCTTGGGGAGATATTTTGATGGGAGTACTTATAGACAAGCTCATGAGCTAACCATATGTTTTCTCCTATAGGCCTACCTTTAACAAAGGCTGTTTGGTTCTTGCTAATAAGAGAAGGGAGAAGAGGACCGAGCCTATTAGCAATAAGCTTTGAGATACACTTATACAGTATATTGCAACATGAAATGGGTCTAAATTTTTTCATTTCATCAGGGTTAGTCACTTTAGGGACAAGAGAGAGGATTGGAGCATTTACTGGTCTAGGGATTCTATCTTGTTCAAAATAGAATTTAATGGCAGAAGTTACCTCAGGACCAATGAGTGGCCAGACATACTGAAAGAAAGCCGCAGAGAATCTATCAGGTCTTGGGCTTTTATCACCATCCATTGCAAATAACACTTCCTTAATCTGCTCGTCAGTGAAAGGATCACACATCCCTTCAATATGCTCCACAATGAGTTTAGTTTTCAGTAAACCATCAAATAAGCCATCTGACTGTTTCTCAACCTCAGAATCAACCACACCCAAAAGTTTCTCATAGAACCTGACTGCAATTTGAGCCATCTCTTCTACATCTTGAACTTGATCCCCTGTCTCATTTTTTAACATTCTGATACTGCACTTTTTCTGCTTTGACCTGACTGAATGATGAAATTAAGCAGAATTCATGTCTCCTATTTTGAGCCAACTCTCACTTGACCTCTGCTTATAAAAACATTCCTCTACATCCATTAGAACCTTGAGCTCCTGCCCCAACTTCCTCTCAGTTTCAAAAATTGCAACATAAGGGTCACAGAGAGCTTGCTGTTGGATATTATGTACCTCAACTTCCTTCTCCTTGACTCTTTCTCTGATATCAGAGAACTCCTCTCTATTCAGATTCCTTAATAAATTCTTCAGATTTTTGAGCTTCTGACAAACTCTTATCAGAGGGTGACCCGTTACTTTACTTCTCCAAGCCTCTTCCAGAAGTGCATCAAAGCGGGGGTGGTGGATCCAGAACTTGAAGAACTTAAAAGGCTTCGGGATTGACTTTAAAGAGGTTGATGTATCCACAAACATAGGGCAATGATCTGAAACACTAGGTGTTTTAAAGTGAACCCTGCTATCTTTGATTTTGTCCAGCCAAGCAAAATTGATCAGGGCTCGATCAAGTCTTTTAGCAATTGGGTTGGCAGTTTGTTTGTTCAACCAAGTGAACCAGGGTCCTGTAGCCAGGTGCTCCTCTAACTCAGTGTCAATAATCCATTCATGGAAAAAGGACATTGCTGCATCCACTTTGGGGGAGTTTGAAGCCTTTGATGGATGCCTGATGTCATTAAAGTCTCCTAGCACAATCCAAGGAGCAGAAGAGACTCTAATCCTCCCGAGTTCATTGTAAAGAGTCTGTCTATTGTTGTCATCGTTAGAAGCATAGACAATAGTACCAAAGAATGGTTGAAAACCCCTCACCATAAACTGAATGAATTGGTCCGACGAATGAAGAACAGTAAGCTGAACATCCTTCTTCCAAAGCAATCAAATCTTACCCAAACTAGCTGAGTTATGCTTCACCTTATTCACCCAATCTGAAACTGCTTTTCTATCAACTTATCTCTGAGTAACTCTAATTCTAGGTTCAAGGATAGATACCATATCTATACTGTATTTATTTATTTTCTTTAATAATGTGGCGCGGTTGAAAAATATAATGGCCATTGAAATCATAAATAATAAACAATTTATTTCATGAAAAAAATGAAATTTGAGTCATTCGGATGACCCGACACAAACTCGAATAATTGCATTCTTGTTCATGATCCACTTATATCAATCACCACCCAATACAATTTGCATTATTTGCATACCTCTAATCCTACCAGTACTATATGGATATTCTCTATCAAAACATACTCTATTCAAAACTTCCAGCTTTAAGAGTTTGTAGGAAGGAAGTTTTGTCATTTAAACTATTAAAATAAATTATTTTTAGACTTCTAAATAAAATAAATATGTGTATCATTTAAAATATTAAATTAAATTATTTTTAGACTTATAAATCAAATAATATGTCCATACATTATTTATACGTGTAGTGTAGTGGTAGGATTTTTATTCATTAACAATAAATATGCCCAAATAAAATAATTATAACCATTAGTTTGAAAACAAACCGTGTGGGATTTTAAACTATTGGGTCAATAGCTACCTCAACTCAGAATCTTTAATTAATAAAAATTTCATATTTGAAAACATTTTAGTTTTACACTTAGAGTAAAATTTCAATGAAATGCAAGTGAATTTGAAATAGTGATAGCGAGTAGTGAAGCCTTGAGAATAAGGGATAGATTATTGATGATGGACAATAAAAGATAAAGTGATGAATATGAAACTATAATTATTTAAAGAGAAGATGATAGATTTGGTGAAGCAATAGCAAAAGAGACCATGAGAAAAAATACAATAATTTCTTACATCAATAAGTAAATTGAAGTGTAGTTTGATAAAGTTTTTTTAAGAGTTAGTTCCCTTCCATTAGTTCTATATTTTTCAGTATGAACTTTCATTGATGAACCGGTTAGCATATATATCTTGCTTCAAACAATTAAATTGTTGCCTGTGTGTTTGAAATAATGCATCCAGCCAACGGGATGATACTTTTGTTTATGAAACGGTTAGCATATAAGAACATACTATTATATATCCCTTTTTATTTTTTTCCATTGATTGATTAATAGTCCGGATATTTTGAATTTTGATACTAATAAAAGATAGGACTTTGCTACGGTGACATGCATGTCAGCGTAATTTTCACTTTTAGGTCGACCTTATATAGGATTAGGTCGACTTAATATGTCGTTTCAATTTTGTGAGGTTCAACGAAGCGGTTGACCTTTCATAGAAAATGGTCGACCTCTTTGGGAAGCGATGTGGATGGTTCTTTTTCTCGTACAAATTACGTTTCAAACCAACAGAATCAGACATAAATAATGATAACAATGACTCATAACTTCATAACATAACAACTAAACAAACTAACAAGAAATACAATAAAATAAATCATAATTGTTCACACATAACTAAAATCTAAAACCACATAATATCAGTTCACAATCGTTTTTAACACTTAACAATAAAAACACACAATCTAAAATCGTCGAGCTCCTACTCCTGTCCCCTCTTTCCCTCATCCACATTTTTTTCTTTGGAGTTGCTAGCATTATGGTAGTCGGAAGTTACGGTGATGACATGCATGTATCTTCCACTGAAAGATCGAAACTCATCTCGCATCTCATTCACAGTCACCTGCAGTGTGCTCATCTGGGTGGTCATTCGCCCCATGTAGTCGTACATGCCAGTCATCTGGTTGAAAATCTGGCCCATGTAGTCGTACATGCCATCCATGCGCTTCCCAAGAGGTCGACCATTTGCTATAAAAGGTCAACCACGTCGTTGAACCTCACAAAACTAAAACGGCATATTAGGTCGACCTAATCCTATATAAGGTCGATCTAAAATTGCATATTAGGTCGACCTAATCCTATATAAGGTCGACCTAAAAGTGCAAGTTAGGTGACATGCATGTCGGCATACCCAAAAATATATAATGCTTCATACAATAACAATGGTTGCTTATGTGTTTCAAATAATGCATCCGGTCAACGAGTCGGTTCAAGTCTAGTATGGAATAGTTTGACCCTGCTGTTGTTTTTTCAAAAGCAGCTTCTGCCTTGAGCTTTTAGAGAAGTAATTAAAAAAAAGGGTAAATACAATATAATATCCAAACCTTTCGTTTTAAACAAAATAATAACCAAACATTTTCGAAAACAATATAATATCCAAACCGTTAACTTTCCGTCCAGTCAATCGTTAGTTGACTGTGACGTGGCCACAATGCTGACATGGAAAAAAGAATGGATATATATTAATGTCAATTAATTATTCTTTAAAATAAATTAAAATGCTTCGGATGCATAAGGGTTTCTCAATCTGTCTCTCTTCCTCCCTTTACATCAAAACCCAAAATCAAAGACTGTAACTTCTCTGCACATCAAAATCCAAAATCTAAGATTTATCTACCCCATTCCCCTCATTCCTCTCTTTTCATATTTGGCAGTGGAGGGATTGTGAACGAGAGATCAGAGGGCGATACCAGCAAGCGATAGCTGCGCTGAGCTCCAAAAAAGACTTATTACTCGTTTCTTTCCAAAATCGTAGACTGCGAAATATGGCTGAAGAAGGCGCCGAAGATGAGATGAGTTGGAGGACGGTATGAGGAGGAGCTCCACCATGAACCCGGGCTGTCATCCTGCAGAGGCAGATATGTTGCTGGAGCGTTAGGGATTTGGGGAGGAAAGGGGAGAGGTAACGGCGGCGGAAGGACGGGATTCAGAGGAGGTCGGTCATGGCCCAGAGGGTGGCGAAGAGGTAACCATGCTCTTCAATTTCTTCACAAGTTCTTGTTTTCAATGCAATCACAGGACAAGGCAACTGCAAATTTTAAGAGTGGGGCAACAATAACTGCAAGTTTTAAGAGTGGGGCAACAATAATTGCAAGTCTCTTGGATGAGGCATTTGCCACACTTGATCGAGATCCAGTATTTGAAACTGCCGACTTTAAAGGATGCAATTATGTGAGTGAACTATTTATGGGTTAGAATATGAGTCTGGGTAATTCTAATACTATTCTGGGTTTTATGAATATTACTTGTTCTTATGCCGAATACTAAATCGGGTTTTATTGTAATGTAACAGATGTTCTTTCCCAAATATGATGACGACCACTACCTGGTTTATGTTGTGAACTTCATCAAGCAACAAACGTTCTTGTTGGACAACATGAAGCCTTCAGAAAGTTATGCCAAGAATGTTCGTCGACCGGAGGCGAGGAACTTGTTCAACTATGTGCAAACATTGCTAGAGAGAAAGGGCGTATTGCTGGAGTCGCCCTTGAGTGAATGGGTGTTCAATGTTGCAGACATACCACAACAAAATGGTAATGACGACTGTGGGGTATTCGCTTGCCAATACATGGAGCATTGGGAAGGCCACTTGGATGCTGCATACAAAATCATTTGGCGAACCCAAGAGCACGTTGAGCTGCAACGTGCACTGCTTGCTGCGAGGCTGGTTTTGTGGGATAAGAATTTGAGGAGGGATGATATACTGAAGTGGGTGAAAGAGTGGAAGGAGGGGCAAGATGGAGGTAGTAAGAGACAGAAGATGTGAGTGTTGGTAGCCTACTAAGTACTAGAAACAAACATTTGTGGGTAATATTTATGGGGGACGGTGGGAAATTATTTTTGGGGTGCAGGTCATGTATGGAGGTGTGATTATTTTGGGTTTGGCCTCCCCTAATTAGGTGTTCTAATCAGGTTGAGTCATTATTTTTGGGAAATTATTTTAGGGGTGCAGGTCATGTATGGAGGTGTAATTATTTTGGGTTCGACCTCCCCTAATTATTTGTGAATATGACTCTTGGTTTTATGAATATGAGTCTGAATTGGTCTGAATATGAGTTTGAAGTGAGTGAATATGAGTTAAAATGTGATTGAATATGAGTTCGAATCTTGTTATGAATATGAGTCTGAATTTGTCTGAATATGTGTTCGAATGTGAGTGAATATGAGTTGAAATGTGTATGAATATGAGTTCATTGTGAGTGTTAAAATGTTTATGCATATGAGTTCAAATGTGTTTGCCTATGAGTTCAAATGTGTTTGAATATGAGTTCGAATCTTGCTGTGAATATGAGTCTGAATTTGTTTGAATATGAGTTAAGATTTTTTGAATATGAGTCTGGGTTAATTGAATATTACTTGGATCCAAGTACTCTTCGGCCTGCCTTGGCAAGTAAACACACAGAATGGGAGAGGCCCATCTACAGTGGCGGCTCATTACGAAACCCACACTGGTGCAGTCGCCTATTTCCTCTCCCGCCTTGGTATACTGAATCTTCTTCTTACCGCGGGCTTTCTCATTTCTGGACCTGTACCTTTCACAACCATGACTCCGTGGATTAACCTTTTGCTTCATGGTCAGGCCATTTAATGGTTGAGACCCCCCTAATGTAAAACAAGTCATATTCAGTAGTCAATTATGTAATATTCAATGCAACAGTGATTAATATTCTGATTGGATGCTTACCGGTTTCACTTGTTATGGATCGGGACAAGGCATGGTCTGCCGACTTGCACATTTTAGATAGTGCTTTCATCCACTTCTCATCCACTCCATCATCAGCAACAGACAGTTTTGTAGCAAGCTTATTCAACATGGTAGTGGTTTCTCTATATCATAATGTTGTGGTGTTACCTGCGATGTTGGAAGTGTATGGAGCCTCATCCGTCTTGCCACTTGTGGAGGATTCATCGACCTCTTTCTTCTTGGCATGTATGGTCCATCTCTTCAATATAAAATGTTCTGACAGGGTTTTCATGGCGAGATTGCCGAAATTTCCAAGGTGGACCATCACCTTGAGGATGTGGCGACATATAATTCCCATGGAATTGAATAGCCTACAACCACATTCCAGCTGTGCATTTGCCACATCAACGAAAACAACACGTTCATCCCAACGGACGTCATTTTTTTGTGTAGAATGTTGCTTCACCATGTGCCATGTTCTTCTGTCTTCGTTCAAATGGTTATTTTGGTCATTCTTCGAGAAGTTAAGATTTTCGTAACCACCAACACACATAGCAAGTAGCTTGTAAGAAGAGCTCAAACTAACACCAGCATTTGCATTGGCTTCAACCATCAGACCTTCAGCCTCACTAACACTTTTGTTAGACCTCAAAAACTGCGCATGCTCCTTTGCGTGCAGTTCATGATTGTGTATATTGTTGAAATGACTAACCACGAATGCATTCCTATCGACATCCCACCGAAAGGCAGCACGAGCTGTACACCCAACCCTTAACTCGTTTCTTTTTCTTTTACGCTGGGTTTTAACAATGACACTATCCTCCGGCCTTTTGTTAATGACCTTTGGATTTCTAGTACTCACCTTCGAAAAGCCTTGTTTGTTGCAACAATAGTAAAGGTACCAATACTTTTCCTCAATCTCTCCATTGTTGTTCTTGCGCAACCTCGTGTGTTCGTTGTATACTTGAACACCAAAACCTCGGTCATGACCATATCTTGAATAGAAGCTCTTGCAATCATCTACTGTATTGAATTGCAGGTTCTTCCTTAAGCACTCATCTTCTAGTGTTGCATAGCCTGTCATTGGAATTGCACAAATGAATACAATTAGTCAAATCCAACCAATAAAAGCATTCAATACAAGGTCGTGTAGTATTCATTACAATCTCAAAAAATATTCATTACAATGTCAAATAATATTCGTTACAAGGTCACCTAGTATTCATGACAATCTCAAAAAATATTCATTACAATCTCAACTAATATTCATGACCATCACAACGAATATTCATTACAATCTCAACTAATATTCATGGCCATCACAACGAATATTCATTACAATCTCAACGAATATTCATTACAATATCAACAAATACTCGTTAGAATGTCAGCGAATATTCCTTAGAATGTTAACGAATATTCCTTAGAATGTCAACGAATATTCTTCTAAAGATGAAGGCGTATTAATTTGAATGTAAACAAATATTCTTTAAAAGGTAATATTCATTAAAATGTCAATGAATACTCTTTTGAAGATGAATTTGTATTCATTAGAAGGTGAACAAATATTCTTATAAAGATGAAGCGTATTCATCTTCAATATTCTTTTGAAGATGCATATTGAAGATGAATATGTACCAACTAATATTCGATGACGTAAAAGTAATATTCATGAAATTTAAAAAGCAATATGGTCATTAGGGCTAATTAGTATTCATGCAAGCGATAGTCATGTTTCTGTTCCTCCACCAGGGATATTCAGGATAGAACGACCAAGTATTTATGCAAGCACAGAACACCATGCAAGAAACCCTAAAACATAATAAATGCAAGCACCATAAATGTAAACCCTAACACACCTAACACATTCAATGCTGATCAACAACCAAAACATATATAAGTCTAAGTGAATCTGATCTGTTTTTTGGTCTTCACATACCCCCTTCTATTTCATCAACTGCGGCCATCCACTCTTGAGAGCCCCACAAACCATCAGATGAACCATCCGCTTTGAGAATGGTATCAACAAGGTCCTCATCTTCTGGTCTGTCTCCTTCGACATAACCTTTATTGTTTTCAGTCGACATATCTTCAAGGTGGACCTCCTCTTTTGGTGCGACATCTCCTTCGACATCATCCCCCATCTTCTGCTTCGACACACTATCTTCCCTTTCTTGCGTCTCCTTCTTCTCTTCGAAAGATCGATCTTGCACCAGACCAGACCGCCCCTTTTTGCATTTTTCTCTCGATGCTCGTCTTCAATGGCGTCAAGGCGGACGAAGAGAAGAGACGAGGAAGAAGAAGAAGAGAGTTGTGAGATTGATAGAGAGAGGTTGGTAGGTGGGTGGAATTAATGAAAGGGTTTTTTGGGGCTGGCTTTTTCGCCAATAATCCCGCTAAAATGCCCAAAAACTGGCCCAGACCCCACCCATCTCTCACTCGTCGGCCCCACCACCACCTTCAGCTCGGCTTCCCCACAGCTGAAGAACGGCGCGTCCCCTTCCCCGAGACCGTGTCCCAGCCGCTCAATCTTGGCCGTCCTTTTCTGGCTTGGGCGACGTGGCCCTCTCCCTGGGCTGTGAGTTGGTGTACCATAGCGAAATTGCAATTGGAGATATATAAAACAAATGAAATCAAGAAATAGAAAAGTGAAAACTACGAATGGCAATCAAATTCATTATCGTGGCCCGGGTTGGCCACCCCCTAGATCCGCCACTGGGGGTGGATAATGGTAAAACACCCAAAAAGTTTAATGGGTTCGGGGGCGGGTATGGTTTAGCCTCCCCCACCCCATACCCATACCCATACTCGCTCCACCAAGAGAATTTCTTCACATATGAAGAAATATGTGAATAAAATTGTAACCTATCAATGAAAATGAAGGTAACTCGAAAAAATAAATAGTAGAAATACAATTGAGTGGTCACCCTAATCAAAACCTAATTCATTTTCCTCAATTCTCCCTTCACTTTTTCACTTCTCCCTTGTCAACAAGATTATGTTGGTTAATTATTACTTAATAGATCTATCAGAGTTGGAGCATAATTATTTGGAAAATATTGTATTCTATATTTTGTATTAATGGATGTTTTTGAATCATAATCTTTGAACCATATTAAGAAAATGATAATGTTTTGTTGATTTCATGATATAGTAGGTTCATTATAATTACAAATTTTCTTGTAAAGTTTTAGGTATAATAATGTTGGATATACTGGCCGGGTATTACCAATGGGTACCCGAAATCCAAGGGTCTGGAGATGGGCTTGCAAAGGCTTAAGATCTAAGGATGGAGAATTAAAAGTCATTTTTATTTTCCCTAGCTTTCTTAATCGACTTATATCTTTTTCGTTTTAACTCGGATTTTAATTTTTTTTTTTTGCACAGATGGAACGAGTTCATCATGCTCTACAAAATGATATCAATTTTCAATATTTTTTGAGAAAAAAATTCTGGCCTCTCGGTACCAACTGCATACCATATGGTATCTTCTTCGTTTTTGAAAACGTTTGCACAGAAGGTATGAGTTCATCATGATCTATTGGATCTACAAATTTTTGGATGAACAAATTACAGGACCGAAAAATACCACACAATACCATACAATACCACCCTGGTACGGGGTGGTATCACAATGTTAAAAGTCGTAAATGACAGTTAATATACTTCTACTATCATGTATTTAACCATCCTACAGTCTTGGTTTGTTCATACCATCATGGTACGCTTTTCAAACCATATGTATGCTCTTATTTCAATACCACTAAATACCATATGGTATAGACTAGTAAAAAATGGCTCAATTTTTTTTGTTCGAAAAATATATCAAAGTGAATATCATTTTGAAGAGCACAATTAATCTGATCTAACTGTGCAAAAAAAAATTAAATTTAGACTTAAAACGAGTGAGAAATCGTCCGTCAAAGATTAAGGAGGGGAAAATTAAAGGCTTTCCAAGAGAGAGATGCTGATGTCATGCTGATGTGGACGGGTCAGTCATGGTTACTCAGCATAAAATTACTCACCTTATTTGTTCCCGTTTGCAAAACATTCCCCGTATGAGTATGGAGCGGGTATAGACCGAGTTTGGATATTTAAAAACGGAGATGGAGATGGTTTAGACAATCCTACTCCAAACCCACCGCATTGCCATCCCATTGAAAACCAACTTACCCGGCGAACTCGGGAGTAGTCGGGAAAGACTCTCGGCGGCGGCGGGTCAGTGTACAAGCTCGTGCCCTAATTGCTTTGTTCTCATTGTTGTTTGATCAAGACTCCGGTGTAACTGTGCTTTCATTAAACAATTACGCTGCAGTGAGTTTCAGTTCACGGCGCTAGTTGTTGCGGCCGGCTGAGATTTTGCGTTGCCGCCGGTGCAGTTGATCAATAATGCAATTCAGCATGATCAATCTCTCATTTGATCCTAAATCCTGAGTTCTATGCGAATTTAGTCCTTTATGTTTTTAAGTTATGCACACTTGGTCCCGATCCGATCAGCATGCATGCATACGTCAACGTCTGAAATTGGAGAAGTAGTGTTTATAGATGGATGCAAACCAAAAAGGGTCATAGGCAGGATTTTGTTCAAGGTGGGACTATTTTTTCCTTCCTTTCTTACGTATAGTAACAAAAATGGACTTTTAAAGAGCTTGTCTTTTATCAATAATATGAAGAATAAATTTTATAGGTAAAATGGTATGCTATGAAAAGATTAAGTAACATGAAAATTGTATTGAATGTAAAAAAGAAAGTGTAAATACAATTTAATAGTCAAACCTTTCTTTTTAAATAAAATAAGGCTTAATTGCAAGTTTGGTCACTCGCATTGCTACAAAATTTCACGTTTGCCACTCAAATTAATTAATTCCATTTATAGTCACTTAAATTAGGTTAATAGTTCAAGTTTGGTCACTGGCCGTTAGTCTCCGTTAACTTTTGCTGATCTGGCGGTCAACTCTTATAGTTGACCGTTAAATGCATGACGTGTCAATTAAAAAATTATAAAAATTTAAATTTTAATAATTTCCACCTCATTATTACAATAAATTAAAAATATCACAATAATTAAAAAATATTTTCCACCACGTTGCAAGAACTGGCGCGGGATAGACCCCGACGGCTCTGCCTCCGCCTCGAAACCCTCCTGCCCTGAAGTATCGATTCCTCATCGCCCCCAGATCCCCGACGGGGTTCCGGAGAGATCGACCATCAACGGCTCGCTGGTCATCTGCAGTTGGGACTGCGGGTGGTGCTTCTAGGGACGCCGGCAAGGCCAGATATTCGGCTGCTACAATATCCGGTTCTGCTGGCCGACCAGCTTCGTCCGACTCCCCTTGCCAGCCTTCCTCACTACATCATTGATCCGGTTGGTGGTGAACTCTTTCGAACAAAAAAGAACACCTGGATCCACGTTTCCCTGGACTGCTACATCTTTCCCCAATCGTCGCCTGACTTCCGCCATGTCCACCGTCCAATCCAAGCTGACCACGTCCACTCCGGTCAAAGCCAGCCTCTCGAGCAAGCCTCCGTATCAGCTTGCATAAACTGTCTCGACCACTCACAGTAACCCCATTCTGGATCAGTATATCTTGTCTTTGGAATTGAGGTTCTAAGCAAAAAGCCAACTTTTTGTGTTTGTTAGAAGTTGCCTCAGTCCTCACGCCCATACCCTCCACCATTATTACCAGATACCACCCATTGAAGGCAATTGCAGAGAACGGAGAAGGGGATTTCCTTAGAATGGAGATTCTGAATTTTGCCTGCTGTAGAATGGAGATTTGCTTCCTCTGTCGAGAGCCTGGACAAGATTTCGTTTACCATCCAATTGCTAGAATGGAGACTCGCCCGCAGCAGCGAGGACAACAGCTGCGACAGGTCCAGGCGGCCGAGGCGGAAGTGGTGCAGCTTGGTCGCAGGCGCCGACCAGAGGAAATAAAAATTTTATTTTTTATTTTTAATAGTTTTTTGAATATGAGGTGGAAATTATAAAAAATATTAAATATAATTTTTTATAATTTTTTAATCGCCACGTCATGCATTTAACGGTCAACTATAAGAGTTGACCGCCACATCAGCAAAAGTTAACGGAGACTAACGGCCAGTGACCAAAATTGGATTGTTAACCTAATTTAAGTGACTATAAATGGAATTAATTAATTTGAGTGGCAAACGTGAAATTTTGTAGCAGTTCGAGTGACCAAACTTGCAATTAAGCCAATAAAATAATAACCAAACCTTTTCAAAAACAAAATAATAACCAAACCGTTAACTTTCCATTCAGTCAAACGTTAGTTGACTATGATGTGGCACAAACTCAATGCCACATAGATAATTATAAAATTTTAGTTACTAATTATATTCTTATGAGAAAAAAAAATCTTCTTTCCCTATCTCCCGCAAATCCCAAATCCAACCTTCCCCATCCTTCAGCCATCTTCATCCCTTCCAAATTGACCCAGAACCCCCAAATACCCCAAAATCCCAGTACCTGCAGAACCCAAGGCAACAACCTTCCACGAACTTCAAGTATTCCATTTTCTTCAGCGACTCTTGCGCTTCAATCGCCGAGCACACCTGTCCTTTAATATATGTGTAGGGCTGGCTATTTGGTCCGGACTGTTTGGTTTTACCCGAAACCGGACCGTATAACCCGGATCGGGACGGGATTGGAACCGGATAGCAAACAATCCAATCTCATATTCGAGCTTAGATTTGAGGTAAAAAACTGGATAAAGACCGGATAAGAGACCCCCAACACCTAAAATCAAGATCAAATTGGGACCGGACCGGGTCAATACCGGACCGGATCAAGACCGGACTGTATCCAATCCAATCTTTGGTTCTTATATTCCCGAAAAGACCGGACTGGGACCGAATCAATTTGGTCCAATTTAACCGGACCGGACCGGACCGTATAGCCACCCCTATATATGTGTACGTACCCCACAAAAAAACAACTACAAATAGGGGATTGACTTGAATCCTTGTCAAGAATGTTGGGAAGCTGTGAATATGACAGCTATATGTACTCCAATTACTCCTTGGTGCCTCTTTCCATGACAGCAACGGTTCACTTCTCTTGGAAACTAACAATACTTTTTTCCTTCTTCCTTTACATTCACAA
The DNA here is from genome assembly GCA_946122785.1 of Linum tenue. Classification (NCBI taxonomy): domain Eukaryota; kingdom Viridiplantae; phylum Streptophyta; class Magnoliopsida; order Malpighiales; family Linaceae; genus Linum; species Linum tenue. Next base: position 17,179,944 of record CAMGYJ010000004.1, on the reverse strand, counting down.
CCTCAATATTGCAGATGCCATGTATATATATCCCCTTCTGCTGTAAACCTTTTAAGCAAGTTAATCAATAATAGAATATTATTTGTTCAATTATTCACTTACATGGTATCAGAGCCCGCTTCACATAAAAGCAGGAGGAATGAGTGATGCTGAAGCGTCTAAGAAGTCGGTCATTGAAATTGACCCAAATACAAGCATGAGGTTTACCTTTGTTCTTCTCAACATTAGCAACTATCTTTCATGGACTCAAGAGCTGCAACAAGAGCCCTAAGTGGAAAAGGCAAGATTGGTTACATCAACGGGAAGATCGAAGTTCCATCTGAAGACAGTGTTGACTTCGATGAGTGGTACAACAATGATCAACTGGTAATGACTTGGATTCTGAACTCAATAGAACAGTCTCTCCACGATGTGTTCAATCTTGCAGACACTGCTCAAGAGCTGTGGGAAGCAATCAAAGATCTGTACAGTGAGCAGGATAATTTATTCAGAATCTTTGAGCTTAAAAAGAACCTTGCCACACTTAAGTAAGGAAACAAAAAAAATTGTAGATTTCTTGGCCGACTTTGTACGCACATGGGATGAGCTCTCTCTTTACATACCACCACCAACAACTATTGCAGAGCTACAAAAACATATGGAACAAGATAAAGTCATGGCTCTATTGGCAGCCTTGCGACCTGAGTTGCAAGGAATACAAACCAAGATTTTGACGTCTTCTACTGTACCTTCATTTTCCCGTGTGTGCACTATGATTCGACAAGAAGAAACAAGGAAGAAGGTAATGAAAAATGACCTTGGTAATGTTGAAACTAACTCAGAATCTAGTGCTCTCATTGCTGGCAGATTCGAATCTTCCAGTCGAGAAAGAAATTCCGACTTTAGAGGTCGGGGAAGAGGTAGAGGTTTAAGGTCAACTGAGAAATGTGATCACTACAAAAAACTCGGTCACACAAAGGAGAAGTGTTTGATATTGAACCCACATCTGAAGCCGCAACGCAGCACATCCCTGGAGAGAAATTTTACTTCTCAACATGTATCTACAAATGCACCAATCAATATTGAGTTCATTACTCAACAAGTCCTGCAACTAGAGGTGGCAATTGGATCGAATTCGTGAATTGGATTGGTGGATTCATGGTTCAAATGGATTGGATCCAATGGATTGGTGGATTCATGGATTGGATCAAATGGATTGATCCATGAATCCAAATGACATCCAAGGCTTGGACCAAAATGTAAATTTTGAAAAGTTTAGGTACTAAAATGTCATAATGAAAAAATTTAGTTACCAAAATGTAATTTTTCAATGATTTTTTTTCGTATAAAAATATAAATTTTAGGTACCAAAATGTAAATATAAAAAATATAGGTACCAAATCGTAATTTGCCATTTGGATCCATGGATTGATCCATGAATCCACCAATCCAATTGGATTTGGATCAAACGGATTGGATTAAGTGGATAATTTGGTGGATGGATTGGAGTGGATTGGATTCATGGATTTGGATCCTAATTGCCACCTCTACCTGCAACAGCTGAACAAGATCAATCCCACCAATGACCCGCAAGAGAACAAGGCTAATGAAGCATCTTGCGGTAAATCTATTTTTCCTATTGATTCTATTGCTTTAAATTCTACTATGAAACTTCCTTGGGTTGCTGACACAGGAGCAAATATTCATATAACTAACAACAAGACTGAGTTATTTGAATTTAAAAATGAATCTTATGTTAAAGATGTATCTGTGGCCGATGGGAATGAAGTTGCAGTTAAAGGAATGGGGAATAAAGTGTTTTTTGAGGGAACACCTCAAGTTGATGTCCTGTACACCCTTCCTTCTCTGCAAATTTACTATCCATAAGCAGGATTACCAAAGAAGCAAATTGTTTCAAGTGTCGAGGAAAGGGTCACAAAGCTGACCAATGCCCCAACAAGCGAACACCGGCGTTGCTTGACAATGTAGAGTATGGATTTAACGAAGACGAAGAGGAGGAAGAGAAGAAGGATGAAGATACTGATGTGGATGAGGCAATTGAGGCAGAACCACCACCTGGTTCTCTTTTAGATGATCATTGAGTGGCCACCAAGCCTCCCAAGGGAAACTTCCTCAATCATCAAGTCCTTAGTCCTTACCATCGTTGCGGTTGATGAAGCGAATCAGAGACACAACAATTTCCACACTCGTTGCAAGGTAAACGCACATTTAGCTTCTATGACCATTGACGAAGGTAGTTGTGCGAACGTGGTTAGCGCTGAAGCAGTGAAGAAGTGGGGATTGAAGATTGAAAGACATCCAGAACCATACAATCTTAGATGGTTGAATGACCGTGGATCAGTAAGGGTGAATGCACGAGTTACTGTCCCGTTTGAGATTGGCACGTACAGGGACAGTACCAAATGTGATGTCGTCCCAATGCAAGCCACCCATCTTCTCCTAGGACGTCCCTGGCAGTATGACAAGAAGGCGCTGCACAATGGGCGTTCCAATTCTTACGACTTCAAGCATGAAAGCAGAACGTTGGAACTATTACCATTATCCCCTTCTGAGGTAGTTGAAGATCAACAGAAGCTCGCCCGAAGCTTCACAAAGCTTGGAGCTATCCCAGCGTCCTCCAAGAAACAGACTGAACAAGCATTGGTAGCCCAAAGACACTTGTTGACGAGTTTGCAGGGGCATAGCATCAAGATTGGTTGATTTCTTTGGCAGGAAAAGCAGCAAAAACGAGCGGCAGATGCAAAAAAACCCTACTTTTGCCCAATCTGCTGTGGAATCAGTCCACAAAATGCTGACTAAGAAGGTATTTTAGTTGATGATGCTTTAACTTTGAACACTTCAATTTGCATTAACCTTTTTTTATGGTTACATTAAAATATTACTTCTGCAAGGCGGGAATTTTTTTCATCCCAATTCTTGCAGGTGTACACCTCTTGCATATATGACTTTACTGCCTGATTAGCTTTAGCTTATGGACCTAAACTCTAGCCCCCCTCTCTCTCTCTCTCTGTAGGCATTGAATTTGTGCTCTATTCCCCCTTTTGTTTCCTTGTAGAGATTCAGCTCAAAGATCAACTATGATGTGTTGGGGAAGCTCTTCGAAGAAATTGTACGTATTGTTTCCTTTGCAGGCTCCTTGTTGAGCTCTTACGCAATGTGATGCATAATGCTAGTCTCTGTTCCGTCAAACTTCTTGATTGTTTCTTTCGGTGTTGTAGTAGTAGAAGAGGTGGGCATGGTGCTGCCCAGTCCATTATGGGGGTGGCAAATTGGGTAAGAACCAGACCAAAGTGAAAGAAAATTGAGGATAATAATTGGGTAAGAACAACCATTGCTTCAACTCCTGATTTTTGCGCAGTGTTTGGTCTTGAGCTTGTTCCCGTTCACTGTTGCTAGTGACTCTGTTGTTTGCTTCGGTTTTCGTTGTTTTTTTTTTGTTTTGGGTTTCTTGTGCTGGCTATTCCCCTGGCCTTTCTGATGGTCAGCCTGGTCGTGGTTCCCTGGTTGTTGCGTGCAGGGGAGGTCTGGTCCTCATAGCACTTGCGATGCCTTTTCTCCTCCTGTTTTTATTCCCCTTTTCTTTTGTTCTGACTTGGATTGTTTTATACCTTGTTGAATTCTTTTTTATTTCGGTAATATATCATCATCATTATTAAAAAAAAAATTATTGACGTTAAGTAACAATGGAGAAAAGAAACTGTTACTGACTTTCTGTTACTGCTGAATGTTTTGTGAACTTCTGCAGTTGGATATTTTAATCACGTTTCCATTTCAACAGTGAACTTCAGTTGTAATGAATAATAATGACGGCCTAGCTCCCTACTCTGTTATTGCACGTCGATTGGCCGCCACATAAGTAGTGAGTGGAAACACTTGGAATTTCAACCATGGGTTGATTAATTTATGTCGCAGAATGGTGGCGTAACCAGGATTTCGTATAAGGTGGGTCCACCTAAAAAAATAAAGTTGATAAAATACTTTTTTAATATAATCTTACATTGAAAACTTTTGATAAATTAAAGGTTTAATTCACCTGCATAGCCATAACTTTCACGATTTTGACAAATATAGCCACTTTTTGAAAAATACACAGATATAGCCAATTCCGTCCAATTCTTTAACGGTTCACTTAATCCGATGACTATACTAACGGCAGCAATTGACGTGGCGTGTTTTATTTGCGTCCTTGCCACGTGTTAAACATCCATATTTTTTAAATGAATAAATGAAATTAAAAATAAAAGTAGAAAAGGAGAGAAAATCGACCCCAAGCACTTTCTCCTTTTCGTTCATCTGTTCCCACCATCCATCTCCTTCTCTCTCGACTAACCCCTGTTTTCCACTTCTTGATTCTTCCTCTCTGTCGGCGTCATTGGGGAACTCAAAGGAGGTGGAGGAACGAGAGCAAGCTCTGGCTTCCTTTTTCCGATCGACTCTAGAGTACTCATCTCAAAAGCCCACAACTGCATCGGCCTCGACACCGCCTCCATCGCGTTGCTTCTCCACTTTCCAGATCTACTGCATCTGTCAAAGCATCAATAACAAACCACCACCTCTGTCACTGCTGAAGATCTCGCCAACGTAGGAAGGAAGCCACGACGAGGACTCGCGGAGAGGCCGACGGTCAAGATCCGAACTCCGCCACTCCACTTTGCCCCGCTGCCCACTCAAATTTTAGTAGAAAATCCAAATCCCCCCCTTCGTCTTCTGGTTTCAAATCTAAACTCCCAGTTTCATTTGAATCCCATAAAACCCTAGTGGAAAAAGAAGGGGAAGGATGAGATCGGGAGGCGACCATCACCCGATTCCTCGGACGGTCCACAACCAACCCGTGCGATGAGTTGCCGGTCATGTCGCCGCTGCCGCCCTTTGACAAAGGAGACGACGAACCAGCCGACGGGAGATCCCACTTGGTGGACTTGAGTCGTCGGGGCTTTGGTAGTGGAAGACGTGGGTGGGGAGAGATCGAGGAGATGAGATAGGGGATGGGGATGGACGATATTAGGAGGAGGAAAATGAGGGATTTGACGGAACAGATGGCGGAAGAGGGAGGGAGGGAGGGAGGTTGGTAGTGGTGGTTGGTGGGATTGGGTATTGGATTCATTTCCATTTTTTTATTTTAATTCAAAAAAATTTATTTTATTTTAATTAAAAATGTGATGTGGTAGCCATGTGGCATGACCTGGTATGTTGCAGCTGATGTGGGAGATGAGGTGGCATCCACATCACCATTGTGTTAACGGTGTTAAAGTTTTAAACGGAAATGGCTAATTTTGTCAAACGAATTTCCAAAAAGTGGCTACAACTGTATATTAATTGAAAAGTGGCTATTATTGTCAAACCCGCAAAAGTTATGGCTATGCAAGTGAATTAAACCCAAATTAAAATGCATTAGCAGTCGAAGATATCAAGAATATCACTTTGCATATATATCAAACAATCATTGATTTAGTTAGTCGTAGTGTTTCAAATGGTGTTCTTTGTTAAGAACCGTTAGCATCAATACCTCGAGTTGTTGATAGAGGTTTAAAAATAAATCTTATACCAACCAATAATTCGAATGATGTTCTTAAGAAAATATTTAGTATCAATAAATCGAGTTGTTGGAAGATTTCAATAATATATTATACCATTTACTACCATGCTCCCTTATAAGAAATTTAACTTATACGAAATTGATGTTTGCACAAATCTGTATATCGTATGCTTAAGAAATGAGGTCGCTAAGATTCAAACACAAAACTTTTCGACCAACTATTCTCAATTAAACACGACCCAATTTTCGATATTAATTAACTATCGTACCTAATTTAACCATTTTCCCCCGAACCAGGGTGGGTACCGGGACCCACCCTGTTACCCTCTCCCTCTGCCACTAGCAGAATGTGATTAAATTCATTCCTATGTGTCGACGATTCCCAGGCCATGCGGAAAAATCCCCCCTTTCCTCGGCCCTTTCCTCGGTCGGGCTGGTGTAGTGGCGGAGGCAGGATATGGAACTATACTTCTGTCCTCTTTTCGGAATATAAATATATAAATATTTAAGTTAATAAATATTCAATAAAAGTTAAAACTAATACAAAATAATTTATTCATAGATAAAGAAATAACTAACTTATACAATTATTATTTGCATAAACAACCACAATGAGTTTTCATATTCTGAAAGTTATGCAAAATATATTCGTTGTCTACACTCTTAAGCAAGTAGTTCAATGTATCCCACTAAACAATCATTAGCAAACTTATCGCCAATTCGACTTTGAAACTTGTTCTTAATATAGGTCAAACTAAAAATGTTCTTTCTACACTTACAGTTGCAACTAGTAGAATGACGATTAGCTTCATAAGCAAATAAAACTGACGGAATGATGCACTTTTGCCTCCAACATTACTCGAGATAATTAATCATTAGCAAGCTATTGTCGAATAACAGTGCAATGAGTGAAACCAATAAATTAATTAGTTTTCTGTTACGAACAAATAATGAGTTGTGGTGTCGTGTCGTGTCGTGTCGTGGCAAAACATCTTATGTTACTTGTTGTGGGTGTGGTATCTTTTTCCTCTCCTCAAAAGTACTCATGTCCCGTGACAATGGCCAAGTGCCTTGGCTACGCCTATGGGTGGTGTAATCTAAAATGGCCACTCAACTTTTGTAAGGGCGCTAAGGACGGTCACGGTCGCTGGGTGGATATGATTTTTTCTCTATCCAACTCAAATTTGTTTGCCGATTATATACATGCGTTTTGTTTAAAAATTATCATTATTTTTCTCAACTTATTTAATATTTCACTTATTGATAATTGTGGATACCGAGAATTCCAACAAACATGAATATAATTTTAAAAATCTACCCGATTCTTCATTCTTACATAATAAAAAGTCAAATGATTTTTAGTAGTATAATAGATACCCACTATCTGCACAAGTGTACGTGGGCACCGGGCCATGCCGTCTACGGGCTAGCACGGCACGGTTAGAGCACGGCACGAGCAAGGGCACGAAATAAATGGGCCAGCCCGGCACGAGCACGAATAATTTATGGGCCGTGTCGGGCCTAAACTTCATTGGCACGGGCACGAGCATTGGCACGACACGGTATATAAGTGATCCGTATCGGGCCTAATATTTTCGAGACTTTATTGAGTATAAAAACGAACATGACACGAAAATAATATTTTTTTTGATAGAAAATAAATATAAAAAGAATTAAAAGTTCAAATATAACAAAACAGAAGTAGAAAAATAATTATTTGTTGTTGTTAGAAGTATCATAATGATATATATGTAATTATTAACATAAGTAAAAATGGACAAAGAATTAAACAAAACCAAATCACACTCGCTATACTTCCAATTTTCATTTCCCCTGATTTATTGCTTTTCTCAAACATTATCGGTTAATACTATATTCTTTTTCCAATTTTTACTTTCTTTCTCATTCTCTCTTTTGTTTTTGTCCTTTTCATTAAACACGAATACGAGCATTAGGGGTGTACATGGGTCGGGTGGTTCGGGTTTAGTCATTTTAATCACTCGACCCATGCACTATGGTTTGGGAAATATCAAACCCAAACCCACCCAAAAAAATTTAATCCCTAAGGTTTTTTTCTAATTGGGTTGGGTCGGGTTGGCGATATTTTTAAGCAAAAACCCAACCCAACATAAAATATATAATTATTCTATATCATAAAAATATTTTATAACTAATTAAAATTTCAAACGAATGAACCGAGTTGAAAAAAGGTATCAAAATTCACAAATGTTGTTTGAATTTTAATAAAATGTGATCTACTTCAACATATGTCTTGTTTTTTTCACAATATTTTTTGAAATAGGCTAAAAATGTTATAAACAAACGCGCCCATAATATGTTATTCTATTAAAATTGTACACAAGAAAAAGGATTACATGAATCATAACTATATTCAATTTATGTCTAAACTTTAAGTCGAAGAATGCATTAGATTAGGGAGACCGTGAGAGAAAAACATGCCGAAATATCTTAATTTTCTCATAAGTATATGACTATATACGACATAAATATTTTTTAGATTCGAACTCATACTAATAGTTGGAACACGGGTTGGGTCGGGTTCTACGGGTTGTGTAATCCAAAATCCAAACCCAACCCAAAGGAGGCGGGTTGTACAAAAGAAAACCCTCACCCAACCCAAAACCTTCATTTTAGCGATAAATACGGGTGGGTTGGGTCGGGTTGGACGGATGGGTCGATTTGCGGGTGTGTTTGTTCACCCCTAACGAGCATGACATGAACACGAATAGGCACAGCAAGATTCGAACCGTGCCCGGGCCTGGGTCGGGCCTAACAAAGTTAACAAATGGGCTTGCATGACACGGTACGAAAACTGATGGACCGTGCCAAATACGACACGAAATAAGCCCAAGCACGGCAAGTATACCCGTGGTCATTCCTACTCGTATTTCAAGGCTCAAATGATTATGCACGGGCTCTTAAGAATAACTTAAGATGATACGTGTAAGTTTTGGAGAGAATTAACTTCAACCAAAAGTTGAGAAGACTAGTAGCTAGGATTGGTCCATGATATAATAATAATAATGATGCCATTGGTACTGCCAGAGTCCAGCAAGGCAGGAACTAGCTAGGTCTAGGTGGGTGGATTATTACTGTCAAAATTATAATACTATATATGGGCATATGATGTCATTATTCCGTCACTAGTAAGTATTACTAGTACTGGGGTTTATTTCTTTCTGAATCCAATGCGCCTTTTGGGTGTTGCACCAATTTGACATTAACCCCAGCGCCAGTACTTCTCACCATTTCTTTCTGAGATCGATCAATTTGTTCAAAATGGTGCTAGCTCAGCTCGAAGAAAGATTGCATCTTTAGAGATAAGGATAGATCGTTTCTTTGATTTGTTCAGAAGATTAGTCACATGGTGGGTAGTTGGACAAAGGCTTTCCATATGGGGGTGCATGTATGTAGGAAGTTGAATATATGGGTCCACTAATTCAGTAATCAGATCATGAAGGACTGGACAATTGTGAGCTAGACAAGTATAATAATACCTTAATCAATCTCAATATTTCGATTTTCTTTATATTCGAGAAGATATAATAATTATGATTAACTAAATCACGTACGATTTGGTACAATTTATGATTTAATCACAAACCAAACTTACACTTTAGCTCATCCGCTCAATCTTATGCCCACAAATATGTATATATCGATTTTCTTTTGAGGACAAAAAAGAAAGAGCTTATTATTTATTGATGGTGAACTATTACCAAAAAAGAATTATTGATGGTGAACAAAAGATAAGCTAAAATTCATCAAAAAAAAAAAAAAAAAAAAAGATAAGCTAATGATGAACAAAGGACAATGGTGGGAGGTGGAATTAGGCAAGTGGGAACTCACCAAAACCATGAAAAAAGCCACAAAAAAAATATATATGCGGAATTAAGTTGACTTCCACTTTCTTTTTGATGAATGAAGGTCTCTCCTCCTTTTTGTTCATTCCTCCACTTCAATCAAAACCTCTATTACTTTCTCTCTTTTTCCAAATATTTAAGTCTTTATTTATTTCTAATTGAGCTCCTTTTCTAGGCCATCCATCTATATAAAGTATAAACCCACACCTTAGACTGTCCACAGCAAGAAGGGAAAAAGAGGATAAAAGGGGAAAAAAGGAGAAGATGGCTCACAATAAGGGTAGGTATTATGGAAAAAAAGGATAAAAGGGAAAGAAGGGGAGGGTTTATCCTGCGCTAGAGGTTAAAAGAAGGAGGGGAAGTGGGTCCAGGTGGGTGGGAGGAGGAAGGGAAGGGGGGACCATGTGGGTGGTTTTTTTTTTTTGTTTTTTGTTTTTAAAAATTGTTTTATGGTTTTCTTATTGGATTTTTATGAGTTATTGGATTTTAGTGATAAATTTTTTTATGTCCAAATTAAAAAAAATTATATCGAAATGTTCGTCTTAATTAATTAATACTACCTATATAAAAATAATGAATAAATTATCAAAATAAAGTTACCATATCAACTCTAGATTGATTTTGAAAAAAAAAACCCCTCCTCAATACCCTTTTTTCCCTACCACCTATTGTGGCCATTGTCCTTCTCTTATCCTTTTTTCCCACTTTTCCCATCCTTTTTTTCCTTTTTTCCCTTCCACCATTGTGGATAGTCTTATCATCCCATTTCTAACCCTAAACTACAAAACCTTTCACTTAGCTTGCTGCCTTAGATATCCTTTACACCCATTATACCGTGAATCCTCTTTTCATATCTCAAGATGGTACTGATGATGAAGAGGAAGTGTTTAGGAGTGCTGCTAATTACTCTTCTCTTGTTCATCTTTTTGGCTCTCTCCTTTGTCAAATCTTCCATTGCAGTCCCTACAACCAGTGAGTAGTGAATTTCTAGCCTGCTGCAGCTAGAGATTATTTAATCTTTGAAGTTGATTTCTTGTTTATCGGTTAAGGATGTGATCAAGAGTACTTAAATGACAAGTACCATCGTCTTAATCATGTCATGTGCAGGAAGCCTGATGATCAACCTTGCAGGGAACCCTTCCCCATCTGTACTTCAACATGGCTTACCGTCTCAGGTTTGATATGAACATGTTGAAATTTGGACAGTACATAGATTAATTAGTAAATATATATGGTGATCATAATGTAATTTTTCAATTTTCAGGGTGCAACAGTGATGAAGTTGAGTGATGATGTAGTAATTACTGAAGGAAGGATGGTGGTGGAGAGCTTGGATTATCCTGGAACAGGAGCCAACAACCACCATGACCCTAAAACCCCTGGCAGATCTTAATTACAACTAATTATTATTATTATTATTAGTTTTCAATTAGTTAATTATCTGTCTGTATGGGTGGGTGGGGTGGTGTTTGCTGATACATATTAGCATGTTTACATGCATGTGGCCTAGCTAGCTATACACTCTGTTTGGGAAGAGGTGCAAATGGTGGGAGTGCAATGTGGAGGTGCAAATGGTGCTTTCAATGAATTTGCACTTATTTGGTTAAATTCCAACAGTAGGAGGGGGAGCAAGTTGGGGGTTTTTCTACTGTTTTGGTGTGCCCTCCGATTTGAGGTGCAAGGGAGAGAGAAGGGAGAAGGAAAAAAAGAAAAATGGAGGTGGGGCCTGAGAGGAGGAAGTTGTGCGGCTGAGGGGAAGGAAAGATATGAGAAATGGGAGAGAAGGTGGGGCCAAGTTGGGTGTGATGTAGATTTTTTATGTAGTTTTTTAATTGGAATTATTTTTATATAAAAATTTGCACCCTCCTACTTTTTTTACCAAACAACAATTTGCACCCTCCTTCAATTTGTTCCCCCTAGAATTTGCACCTCAATTTGTACCCCCTCGAATTTGCACCCACCTCGTTGCCAAACAGAGCATATAGTCTCTCAGGAGTTGTACTATAATTCATGTAATGTAATCTTAATTAACTTCAGGATTAATGCTTTGTATGTATAGAAAAAAGGAACTATATAATGGTGTTTGGTCTTATTATTATTATTTTTATTAGCAATTTTGAGAGCAACTAGGGGCGTCTTGTTAGTATATAGAGTAGTTATAGATACAAATTGTAATATTTGTTTAATTCAGGTACTGTATTGTAATTTAGTTTAAAAGAACTGATATAAATATTGGAAAAAGAATATTGTAAATTTACTTTTGGTGAAATAAAATAGAACTGTTTTCTCTTTCGTAACATTGTATTAGAACAAACGTGTTTCTCTGACTAGTTTCTTTTGCTTCCGCTATCCAATCTAGGGTTTCTGTTTCTCGAAGCCTTCTCCAATGGCGACTTCTTCGTCTTTCCAGCCGCCTCGTCCTCTCGTAGCGACTCTCGCGCCTAATCATCCATACTACATCAGCTCCGGTGATTCCTCGATGACGCAACTCGTGTCAATCGTGCTTACCGGGCCGAATTACCACTCTTGGGCGAGGTCCATGCGTTTTGGTCTTTTATCGAAAAACAAGCACACCTTCATCGATCCTGCTGTTGCGACGCCGCCGCCCGGTGATCCTCTCTACTCTGCTTGGCAGTAGTGCGCCACAATGGTGCTTGGCTAGATTATCCATTCGTTAGCTCCAGACATCGGACAAAGCGTTCTCTAGCTCAACTCCGCGGTCAAGGTCTGGAGAGATCTCAACGAACGTTTCAGCATCACCAATCTTGTTCGCATTGCCGACTTGCCGGACGAGGTCTTCAACCTCAAGCAGGGTAGTATGTATGTGAGTGAGTTCTCTACCAAGCTTAGGGTTCTTTGGGATGAATTGATAACATATCGTCCAATTAGGTTTTGCTTGTGTGTTCCAAAGTGTTCTTGTGCTGAGTATGCTAGATCTGACCAGATTATTCGGTTCTTGAGAGGACTTGGAGAGGATTTTGAGTCTGTTAGTTCTTCGATCTTGTTGATGGATCCTCTTACTCCTATCAACAAGGTTTTCTCCATGATAGTCCAGTTTGAGCGTCAGAACAAGGTCTCCAGTACTGTTAATTCCAACCCATTAGCTTGTGCTGTCCAGAACAGCTAGTATAGGGGAAATAATCAGTCTAAACGTCATGTCTGTTCTTTCTGTGGTTTGACTGGTCATACTATAGATAAATGCTTTAAAAAACATGGTTACCCCCTGGTTACAAAGGCAAGTCTTGGGTTAATGCTGTAGTGAGTGAGCCTACTGATGTCTCTGTTTCCATAGAGAACGGAAGTCAAGCTTCCGATTCAATTGTTACACAGCAGCAGTATCGAGCTTTGGTTGCTCAACAATTCTCTGTGAGTCAACTATCAGCTGTCTCTCATGTCCCAGTGGCTAATGCTTTCACATCTTGCTACTTCTGAGTCTTCAACATCTGCTTCTTCTTCGGGAGGTAAGTATGTTCTAGCCAATAGCAATGTAAAAGTAGATATGGTTTCTTGGGTCATAGAAAATGGGGCTTCTGATCATGTCATATTTATATTAGAGTATTTTAGTTCTTATTCTGCTGTTAATGGTATTAACGTTTCACTTCCAAATGGTGCAAAAGTACTAGTCACACATATTGGTACTGTTGCCTTGTTTGGTTCATTAGAACTTAGGAATGTTCTCTATATTCCTTTGTTCGGCTTCAATCTAATCTCTGTAAGCAGATTAACCAAGCATACAACTTGTTCCTTGACATTTTTTTCACAATCATTGCATTATTCAGGATCTGGTCTCCCACAAGATGATTGGTACAACTACAGAGTCTGGTGGGCTTTACTACTTCACAACTGATTCCAACAGCCCAACCTCTCTTCCTGACCCAATCACTGGCCCTGCACCAGAATCTAGATGGCTGTCTGTTGGTTTTTATTCAACTATTCATGACATTGATATTTGCCATTACTGGCTTGGACATGCTTCATGCAATCCTTTGCAAACTATTATGTCTAAGAATAGTAGTGTTACTTCTGTTAAACACAAATATTGTTCTGTTTGTCCCATGGCCAAGCAGAAACGCTTGCCATTCATGGGAAGTGATTCTCATGCTGTTGCTTTGTTTGATTTGGTCTACATTGATATATGGGGTCCATATGGTGTTACCTCTGTAGATGGTTATCGGTATTTTTTAACTATCGTTGATGATTTCTCACGAAATATACTTGGGTCTATCTGATGCATAAGAAGTTTGAAGCACGTGAATTGTTAGTTTGCTTTATTAGTTATGTTCAAACTCAACATAATCTCAAACTTAAGGTTATTCGATCTGACAATGGCCTCGAGTTTCACGTGCCTTCTTTTTATAGTTCTTTAGGAATAGTACATCAGACTACATGTGTTGCATCCTCACAGCAAAACGGTCGGGTGGAGCACAAGCAGCAACACATTATTGTTGTTGCTCGTGCCCTGTTATTTCAGTTTTTTCTTCCTTCAAAATTCTGGAGTCATGCTGTCTTACATGCTACGTTCTTAATAAATCGACTACCAAGTCCTGTCTTAGATAATAAGTCTCCATATGAGTTGTTGCATCAATCTGTTCCTGATTATTCTAGTTTCCGTGTATTTGGTTGTTTAGTTTACATGTCTACTTTAGCACACAATCGACCAAAGTTTGAGCCTAGAGCTCAGCCTTGCATATTTCTAGGATTTCCATTTGCTACTAAAGGCTGTAAACTGTACAATCTAGTTACAGAGTCTTTGTGTGAGTCTCGTGATGTAGTATTTCATGAAAATGTTTTTCCATTTTTTCCAAAGATTTTCCCATGACTCTTCTGATTTTGTTTTTCCAATCATTTCTGTTTCGTCAATGGATGGTACTACATCTCATGATGTTAGTGCTAATCCAGATTCTTCATTCTTCTACCATTTTGGCCCCCGACCTACATCCTTCATCTGATTCTTCTTCCTCCTCTGTTTCGAATAATAATGACGATGGAGTTGCTCCTCCTGAGTACCCTCCATTATTTGATGATGAACCAGAATGTTTACCTCCTCGAAAGAGGCAACCTCCTCTTAAATTGCGTGATTATGTCTGTAATTTAGTGTTTGATTCTGCTGTTTCATATCATTTATCTTATGTTTATCTACAAACAGACTTGCTAACCATCATTCCAAGTTTGCTTTAACTGTTTCTTCTGTTGTAGTACCTAAAACATACAAGGAAGCTTCTCAAGATGAGAAATGGAATGAAGTTATGGATCTGGAAATAGATGCTCTTCTTCGAACCAACACTTTCACAGTTATACCGAAGCCGCCAAATGTAAAACCCATTGGGAACAAATGGGTTTACAAGGTAAAATTTCATTCCGATGGAACAGTCGAGCGAGAAAAAGCTCGACTTGTCGCCAAAGGTTATACACAAACATCAGGCATAGATTACTTAGATACTTTTTCTCCAGTAACTAAGGCCATATTTAGTATTGTTGCTTCTTTTTGTTTTCTGTTGTGTTCTTAAAAATTGTGGAAACCAATGAGAAAAAAACATGTTTAGTTTTGTTTCTCATTTTTGTTATGTAAAAGATTTTCAAACAAGGTCCGAATCAGAGAACAACAATTTATTGCTTTGGATATGATTCATAGATTTGTTTTACATGGGTTTCTTATGGGTTGAGGAACTGATTTCATTAAACCCACCCTCATTTTGAATCCCACGTCTGACTTAAAGGTATACAATTAACCCAAACCCTCCCAACTCTACTCTCAGCCCTCACAAAATCTCCTATTTTCCTTCCTCCTCTCCGTCGTATTGGCCATCTCTGCACATTCTTCCTTCCTCTCCGCCCTCCGCCGCACCATTTTCTTTTTCCACTATGCGAAGCCAACCAATCGCCCCACCTTCTTCTTCTTCCTCCGTGTTGCCGCCCTCATGCTCTCCCCTTCCTCCACCCGCCGCCGCCGATCGGAGTAAAAAGTGGGTTGTGGGAAATTGAAACTCGTCGTCGCCACAGCCAGTGCTTCCACCTCTGTGTCCCAAAATAAATCCCCCACCAAGAAGAGCAGCAGTACATGAGACGCGAGCAAGAGCATGAGAGAACACGCCGCCGTTCGCGAATCAAAACTTATCAAGCGATTATAATGGCAATGCGGCGGCGGTGGAAACGAAGCGAGAAGCAGAGTTGGGGAAATTGATATCCTGAGATGGTTCATTTCGTCACACAAGGACGTGGAACTCATCGGCGACGGGTGAAACATTGACAATAGCGCTGAAGATGGTGGGGAGAAAGCTGTAACGGCGGTGGTGGTGGGAGAGGCAGCCGGGGATGGCGTGGACACCATTGTCCTAATTGAACCCGAAGCTTCAGAGACGAAGCCGCAACAATGCGATCATTTCTCTGCTTTCTGGTTTCCCGTTCTAGTAACTAAACGTGTTTCTATTTTTTTTTTGTCAACTTTTATAATTGTTTAAATTTATCACCTAAACGAGCTAGTGTTTTCTGTTTCCTTAATGTTGTGGTTGTACGTCTGTTTACACAGCTCCAATACAACCACAACAGCAACAAAATGATACTAAACGGGGCCTAAGTTAACTATTGTCCGGTCTTTACTTGCTTTAGCTTCCATAAAAGGCTGGCATTTACATCAATCAAATGTAAATAATGCCTTCCTTCACGGAGATTTAGTTGGGGATGTTTATATGAAACTTCCATTGGGTCTGAAAATTTCTGGTGACACTTCTAATATGGATTGTAAACTAAATAAGTCCCTTTATGGACTTAAACAAGCTAGTCGACAATGGAATCACAAGTGAACAGAATTTCTTTTACAAGCTGGATATACTCAATCAAAAACAGATTATTCTTTGTTTACAAAACACCGAGATGGTCAGTTCCTTGCTATTTTGGTTTATGTTGATGACATTATATTAGCTGGTGATTTCTTAAGTGAAATAGATTCCCTCAAAAAGAAGTTAGATGATGCCTTTAAAATCAAAGATCTCGACAAGCTTAAATACTTTCTAGGTCTCGAGATAGCTAGAAATAAAATAGGGATTTCCACTTGTCAACATAAGTATGTCCTAGACTTGTTAAATGATTCTGGTTTACTTGGAGCCAAACTCGTGGCCACTCCTTGTAATCCAGGAGTTAGGCTTTCCATTAAATCTGGTACTCTTTTAGAGGATTCCTCTGTATACAGAAGGTTGGTTGGGTGTTTATTGTACTTCTGCAATACACGTCCTGATATTGCTTTTGCTGTTCACCAGTTGACACAGTTTATGAGTGCTCCAACTGACATTCATATGGCAGCTTCTCATCGTGTTTTACATTACCTGAAAGGGTCTCCTGAACTTGGTTTATTTTTTCCATCACACACTGACTTGTCTCTTAAGGCATTTTCTGACTATGACTGGGCAGGCTATCCCGATTCTCAAAGATCAACAACTGGGTTTTGTGTCTTATTGGGTGCTTCTTTGATATCATGGCGTTCCAAGAAGCAACAGACCATTTCTCGATCATCAACTGAGGCTGAGTATCGAGCCATGGCTGATCTTACATGCGATATTCAGTGGCTTAATTATCTTTTTGCAGATTTAGGACTTTTGTTTACTAAGCCTACTGCCATGTTTTTTGATAGTCAATCTGCCATTAGAATAGCCGAGAATCTAGTTGCTCATGACGAGACTAAGCATATTGAGTTGGATTGTCACTTAACACGGGATAAGATTGCTTCTGGTTTGATTAAATTACTTCATGTTTCTACTTCTAATCAGGTTGCTGATTTGTTTACAAAATCTCTGTCTACTGCTGTGTTTTCAGGTTTTGTTTTCAAGCTGGGCACTTTGGACATACATCCTCCAGCTTGAGGGAGGGTGTTAGTATGTAGAGTAGTTATAGATACAAATTGTAATATTTGTACAATTCAGGTACTGTATTGTAATTTAGTTTAATAGAACTGATATAAATATTGTAAACAGAATATTGTAAATTTACTTTTGGTGAAATAAAATAGAACTATTTTCTCTCTCATAACATGTCCTAAACAGGAATACATACTAGCTAGATATCATAAGACTGATCAAGGAGATAGTATACATACTAGATATCACTAATTTTTTACCCGCCCGTTGGGTTGTGGATTATGTTTGGTTAGTTTATAATTCGTTATAGTATTATAATTATTCTAATTATTATTTATTTTTGTTGACTCACCAAAAAAAATATTTTTTTTTAGCTAATATACATGGAATTGTAAATCTCACGTACCTTATTTTAGGTAATGTTTCATACTTTTATACCTTTTTTATTTAAGGAAAATTTAATTGTATTAACTGAGCTCTTTGTAGGTTGTTCTTTACCGATTTAGAATTTTGTATCGAACTCAAAAAAGTGATAAAGAAGTTAAAAAATTGAAGGCCTCAAACGAAGAAGTTAGAATAAGAAAATATGCGTCAATTAGTAAATAAAAAAGCGAAGAGCTTTTCATTTTCTTTCCCTTCTCATATGTCGGTATAAGATAATAGAGAATATTCCGATCTAGATTCCACGAATATCGTGTATTATCAGTTACACCTACAATTATGGAATAATGATGAAACAATTAGCATCCACATCCATCAATCTTCCGCATACTCATTTAATTTATCTTGCCAATGTTCTAGCAAAACCAATCACAAACAGAACTATCAGTTGTCACTAATTTATTAAAGCAATATTTTCGGCAAACTAAACTGCATATAAACACAATTTATATTTTATAGAGAGCTACATATCTCTTGAAGGAAAATATGGTGCTTTTTTTACCAAATAACAACATAGACAAATAATGAAAGGAGTATACTTCAATACAGCTCAACTCATTCTATCTTGCATGTTCCTAATTTGTTAACTGAATTTATGCACTAATCCAAATAGTAGTTGGTAAGAAAACAATCATGTCAAAATCAAATTTTAGTTAGGGATTCAATGAGAAAAATCCACCCTAATGAAACAAACAAAATGCCATTGCAAACGTGTAGAAATTGAAAAAATATAGAAATACACAATCGAGGAACCACCGCCATCATTTTCTTTCTTCTTCGCAGCCTTTATAAAACCCCATTTATGTTCCCTTCTACTTATAATCACTTTGCTACCTACTAATTACTAACCAGATTGTCATCTTATAGCTAGCTGGTAAGCATGTCAATCATGAACGTAAAGAATATAATGAACAACCTCACAACTCTACTTTCCATTTCAACATCTAAAGAATCGGGTTGCAATAGGCATTTACGAAAAACGATCAATTATTCAACCAAATGATATA
Source organism: Linum tenue (assembly GCA_946122785.1). Classification (NCBI taxonomy): domain Eukaryota; kingdom Viridiplantae; phylum Streptophyta; class Magnoliopsida; order Malpighiales; family Linaceae; genus Linum; species Linum tenue. The sequence goes on along the minus strand of CAMGYJ010000004.1, from coordinate 17,161,229 downwards.
TGTCCTGAGTTCAACCAATTATCCCTTCTAATTATATATATTACCTATTTACATAAAAGTATATGACGTAATATAGAACATAAAGCAAATACGTGAAAAACGAAGAAGAAATGCATTCACTCATGACTCATCGAGTGGGAGAAATTTACCATCCAGCGGTCTTAATTTGGAAGAAATTAAGAAAAGAATGAAAAGAAGAGTGAGTAGTTGTCAACTTCAGATTAAGGAGGAAGAAGGAGCAATAGACAATCCTCGATTTGGTTCACCTCGTCTTCACAATGATAGGATGAATCGTTTTCATCAACATGCAAAAATATGTTACAACTTCTCAAAATTTTGCAATCTAATCGTTGCCTCGTATACCTCCCTTCTCCTACTCTCCTACAAAGAAAAAATACTTCATATGCATTATCATTTCCTTCTATATCTAATTTCTCATTTTCAATGTTGGATTTTATTTCTGGAGACATAATCAAAATGGGAAAAGGGTAGAGATAAATTAAAAGGTCATAATTAATAAGTTTTCATTTAATCGGAATGAATAAGAAGTATTTTAAAAAAATAACAATTATTGCTCTGTCAAGTTTATCTTTAGACCTTTTTCTATATAAATTATACTTGTTTTATTTTATAAGTATATGCATCAGGAATAAGTGAGTGTTTGATAGCAAAAAATGTATAGTCATAGAGTTTATTTTTCAAAGTCGATTGATTGTCAAACACTTATTTTCTCTTAGGCCATCGTTTAAATTTTATTTAATTGAAAAATTATTATTATTCATATGTGTGCTTCTTTTTATTCATCAAAATGTAACTTATTATAAAATTTTAGTAAAAATTAATAGAAAATTTACTTAATGAGATTTAATAAGATATTTTTGGGTTAAACAAACACGATTTATGTCACTCTCTATTTTCATCTTTATAGTTTGTTTAATTAAAAAAAGATTATAACTTGTGTGTGTTTGTTTGTTTAAATGTTTGAAAAAATGTAACTTCTTTTAAGTTTTAGTAAAAATGAGTAAAATTATTAAAAGAAGAAGAGATAGCTCAATAAATAAAATTTTGTTTGTATAAACATTGTCCAGATAAATCAGATTTAACGGACTATTTCTCTCTCGTTTTAAGTCAAAATTTAATTTTTTTCACAGATAAATCAGATTAAATGTGCTCTTTAAAATGATATCCACTTTGAGATATTTTTAGTACAAAAAAATATTGAATAATTTTTACCAGTCGTTACCATATGGTATGCTCCTATTTAATACCATATGGTAAGAAAGCGTACCATGATGGTATGAACATACCAATATGGTAAGAAGGTTGAATACATGATAGTAGGAGTATACTAACTGTCATTTACGACTTTCATCATTGTTTACCACAAGTTACCACTCACATACCATAGTGGTAAAGGATGGTAATTTTTTATCGAGTATTTTTTTCACCCAGAAACTTAAATCTAAAGGTCCAGATTTAGTTACTTATAGGTCAGTAACCAATGGTTACTGACCCTATCCTAAACCGAATTTGAGGGGAGCGGATCAGGTCAGTACCTCTATGATCAGTAACCATGAGTAACTTGTCCACATTAGCATGACATCAGTATCCTCTCTCTCCTGGAAAATCTTTTATCTTTCACCCTTTAATCTTTAATGGACGATTTCTCTCTCGTTTTAAGTCGAAATTTAATTTTTTTTTTGCACAGATAAATCAGATTAAATGTGCTCTTTAAAATGATATCCACTTTTATATATTTTTAGTACAAAAAATTGAATAATTTTTTACCAGTCATTACCATATGGTATGCTCCAATTTAATACCATATGATAAGAAAGCGTACCATGATAGTATGAACATACCAATATGGTAAGAAGGTTGAATACATGATAGTAGGAGTATATTAACTGTCATTTATGACTTTCATTATTGTTTACTACAAGTTACCACAAGTTACCACCCACATACCATAGTGGTAAAGTATGGTAATTTTTTATCCAGTAATTTTTTCACCCAGAAATTTAGAGATCCAATAGATCATGATGAACTCGTTCCTTCTAAGCAAACATTTTCAAAAACGAATTAAAAACGAAAAAGTTACCATATGGTATGTAGTTGGTAAAAAAAAGTTTCTCGAAATATATTGAAAATTGATCTCATTTTGTAGAGCACAATGAACTCGTTCCATCTGTGCAAAAAAAAAAAAAATTTGAAATCCGAGTTAGAACAAAGAAGATAAGAACCGATTAAGAAAACTAGAGAAAATAAAATGCATTTAATTGACAACCCTTATATCTGAATTTACTGGACCCACTTAAATCTAAATGTCCAAATTTAGTTACTCACATGTTAGTAACCATTGGTTACTGACCCTATTCTAAGCCGAATTCTATTATGTACCAGAGAGGGTGTTATAAAGCTCTACTCGACAAGTTAATAGGAGCATTAATATAGTATTAACTATATTGGAAGGAACGATATTATTTGGTTCTATCATGTCATTATATTATATTGTATTGTGGGGTGTAATATTAAAAACGTGCCCTTCAGATTATTTTTTATTTTGCATTATGGACCATTTTTCTTATATTTAGTGGTATTTGGAGATATTTTGTCATTTTTGTGGGAGTAATTTGGAAACTTATTGAGGGATTATTTTGTTATTTAGAAGAATTATGAGTAGTATGATGTAATTATTGAATTCTATATATTTTGTAATATGCAGGGATAGGGTACAAAACTCACCATTGCAAAACTACTAATAAACTCCATTATCCATCCTCCATCGTTCATATATGATGGTCTAGATTAATTTGAAACAAATAAAAAATTTAGAGGGGTCCACTAGTAATTCCGAGCGCCATAGTTTTTTTCCCTAACAGTCTGACGCGAAAGTCAGAGGAGAGAAGGGAGAGAACTGACACGTCAAATACTAATTTTTATAATCCCTATTTTTCTAAATAGGATTCTATAACATTCATTTTAACTTAGATAGAAAGAACCCATTAATTCAGAAAGGCAAGGAGAAAGTGGATGAAGTTGTAGTAGTGCAAGTTGATGATGCAGGGCAGGATAAGGCCAGAAGTTCACAGGTTAATGAACCAGAAGTTAATGCCAAGTCTGTTGCCTCTAGTATTGTGGAAAGCACGTCTAGTAATCTTCATGGGCCTGATGATGATGGTTTGAAGTTGGTTACTAATAGAAAGAACAGGGTTAGGGCTCCTAATCCCGCTTCTGCTGCTAAGAGACCATGGAATCTATTTTATGGTCCTAGGAAATCACAGCTGGATGATAAGGTTTTTCCCTCCTTGAGTAAACCTGTCTGGAGAACGAGTGTTGAGCCTCCTCCACCTGCCAAAGGTAGAGGGAGAGACAAGAAACGTGGGAAATGAAGGTTCTCAGCTGGAATGTCAAGGGCTTCAATGCTCCTGAAAAGCACTCAGTCGTGCTTAAAACATTTCATGTTCTTTCTTATAGCAATTATGGAAACTAGAATTACAGCAGAGAATAATGAGGATATAATTAAATGTAGCTTTAGTCATTTACATTATATGAATAATTACCCCAAGTAATTATTTTGGAAGGATGGTATTACTGTTACAAAGTTAGAAAATGGTAAACACTTCTTGAAAGTTCTGGTTGGAGGACTCACTCCTCTGGTCCTTCTGATTGTATACAGTCCAAACAAGGAAGCTGAGAGGGTGCTCTTATACAGGGATCTTTCAGCTCAGAAAGAACTTTTGGTGCCTATGGCTGTGATGGGTGATTTCAATGCGATAAGGGGTCCTAATGAGGCCTCAAATCTTGTCTCATTGTCTGCAAGTATGAGTGATTTTCACACTTGGATTGAGGAGATGTAGTTAATTGATCATAAGGTTGCGGGTAGTTGGTTTACATCGTGGAACAAACAGAAGGGTAATCCTATTTCTAAGCGCCTTGATAGAGCGCTCATTAACGAAGTTTGGTTGAGTAGTTTTCCTGCTAGCTTTGCTCTTACTATTCCTCTAGGGATTTATGATCATTGTGGAATTCTGTTGACTCCAATTCCCCAGGATGACAGTCTTCTCAAACCTTTTAAGTATTTCAAATTCTGGGTGAGCCATCCTTCTTATATGCAATTGGTAGCTGATGATTATGATCTTTCAGTTGATGGCCGGCCTTACTATGTTTTCTATGGTAAGCTGCGGAATGTTAAGAAGAGTTTGAAAAAGCTAAATAGAGAAGTTTACTTGGATATCTCTGCTCAAGCTAGGGAGATAGAAGGGAGTCTTGAATTATTGAAGATGGAGCTCCTAAAGAATCCTACTGAGTTATTGATTGAAGAGGAAGGGGTTTTGGCTAAACAATGCATTGAGCTAACGGGCTGAAGAGAGTTTTTATAAGCAGAGTGTGCAGGAAGGTGATCTTAATACAACATACTTCCATTAAATAGTGAAAGTTCATAATCATTGGCAGCATATCACCAGAATCTTGGATAAGATGGGGAAGGAAGTGACTGATGTGAAAGGTATAGGCAGGGTTGCAGTGAGTTTCTACTCTGACTTAATTGGAAAGGTTAATTCAGATGTATTGCTCTAGCCTTCCAGCTTCTATCAACATTTGTCACTTAAGCAGCTTCTAGTAGAGGATGCCAGTTCTATGATCCTCCCTATGACTCGAGAGGAAATCAAGGATGTGTTTTTCGGCCTTGGAAGGGATAAGGCGCCTGGACCTGATGGGTTCCCTTCTGAATTCTTCAGGCTTCATTGGGAGCTTATTGGCTCTTTGGTGGAGGATGTAGCTATCCATTTCTTTCAATCAAAAGTCATGCCTATTTCTATAAATTAAGTACTAAACTGTTTACTCTAGTGGCTAAAGTACCAAATGCTGAGAGAATGAAGGATTTCCGCCCGATTTCATGCTGCAACACATTATAAAAAGGCATATCTAAGATACTAGCTAACAGGTTAGCAGCTGTCCTTCCGTTAATCTCTTCTTCCCAGTCTACTTTTATTAGGGGTCGTTCTATCACTGATAATATTTTTCTTGCTGCTGAACTGGTTAAAGACTATCATAGGAAGAATATTAGCCCTCGATGTGCTATAAAGATTGACATCATGAAGGCCTTTGACTCTGTCAATTGGTCCTTTCTTTTTTCTGTACTTGAAACTATGGGATTGCCTGCTCTTATTATTCGATGGTTGAAAGCCCGTGTTATGTCCCCCAGAGTTAGTGTTGGTTTGAATGGTGGTATATGTGGTACCTTTGATATAAAGCGAGGTTTAAGACAAGGGGATCCATTATCCCCTTACTTATTCACTATTGTTATGGAAGTTCTGTGATATAAGCCGAGGCTCTAACTCCTGGACTTAAACAATCAGAATATGCAGCAAAGTTCGATTAGCAAAACAAAGAGCAAAAAGGGCGGAAAATAACTCAAACCAAAGCCACAATTGGGCAGAGGGCCAAGTATACGAAGTGACTCCACAGCTAGGGTTATGAGCTAGTTGATAACGTCGGTTTCTTCTAGACGGCTCGATTCCACGAACAGACTAAGAAGGATAAAAGAGTTTCAAGATTGAACACTCAAATAAGGGTTTTTCATTGATCAAAGGTTGTTTTGCCCGTAACACCCTCTATTTATAGAGGTTACAAAATTAAGAAGGAAACTAATAGGAGTTAAAGAAGGAAACAAATATCCAAAAGATTCTAACATATTGTTTTTAATGCTAATGGAAGATTCTTAGCCACTAATTATTCCCTTTCCATGTTTGGCCAACTTGGGCATCAAGAATGTCATTCTTTCTCCCCTTTCCTTTGCCTTTCCATGTGTGGCCAACTTGGGCATCAAGAATGTCCTTCTTTCTCATCTTGGACGTGGATAACATTGACCTCCTGGCCTATGAACGAATTCGACTCCAAAGATGGAAAATGCTCTGCCAAATAAGCTTGAAGTCGACCTTTGAATGCCTTGGCTTGACTTCTAGTGATTGGACCACATTCCTCTTGCACCAAAGTTGACTTTTGATCGTCTTGGTGTTGATGTCCTCATCATTCTGGATGCACTATTAAAGAGGATAGCTGCACAGAATCAGGTTCCTTTTCATCCAAGGTGCAAACCACTGGCAATTACGCATTTATGTTTTGCTGACGACATACTTGTTTTTACAAATGGGTCGATTAGAGGGGTTGCTGGTATTTGTCGAGTCCTTGAGGCTTTTTATTCTGTTTATGGGTTGAAAGGCAATACAGACAAATGTCAATTGTTCTGTGGGGGTATTCCAAAGGAAGAGAAGAAGATGATTTCTGAATATTCAAAATTCCCTAATGGTCAGTTGCATGTTCGGTACCTACGGGTCCCGTTGATAACTGGGAAACTCACTAGGGATGAATGCAATGTTCTGATTGAGAAGATAACTTGTAAAATCCGTAGCTGGAGATCTAAAACTCTTAGCTTTGCTGGTCGTTTGTAGCTGATTACATCGGTTCTAACTAGTGTGTTGCAGTTCTGAATGAGTATCTTCTTGCTTCCACAGTTTGTTATTAAGGTAGTGGAGTCCGTATGTAGTCATTTCCTGTGGGATATCGATGATAACTCGATGCGGAAGCGAGCTGTTGCATCCTGGCAATTCATTGCTCGTCCAAAGAAGGAAGGAGGCTTGGGAATAAGGAACTTCAGTTTGGAATAAAACGTGTGTTTTCAGGCATCTATGGGCGATACTTGCAGTAGAAGGTTCTTTGTGGGTTGCCTGGATCGCACGGTATCGAATTAAGCATGCCTCTGTGTGGGATCTATAGGTAATAGCTCCTGGGACTTGGATTTGGAAGAGAATTCTCAAGTGCAGGGACTTGGCGAGGCCTTTTGTCTCTATCATGGGTTCTGATGTGCAGTGGAATGGAGAGGTAATGAATCCTTACTCTGTGACAAGGGTTTGGATTCATTGAGACAGCGTGATAGTGAGGTCTCCTGGTATAAGTTGGTTTGGGACAAGAGCATTATCCCTCGGGCTTTATCTTATGGTTAGTGATCAATGATCGTTTAAAACTGTAGGATAAGCTCATTGCTTGAGGAAAACAGGTTTCTGGTATGTGTATACTGTGTCCTGGTGGAGTGGAAGATCGATGGCTTTTATTTGCTGCTTGTCCTTATATCCAATGCTTAAACAGTGAGATTTGGAAGAGGGCGTCTCCCCCTGTTCTCGATAACTGGCAAGCTGTTTTGTAGTGGTGCATTAGGGAGTGGAGTGGAGTGGAGATTCACCTACTGTTAGCTTGAATATAATGAGTTGAAGTGTTGTGGTCAGCCTTGTTTGGCGTGAAAGGTGCTCGAGGTTATATGGATCTGTGGCAGCAAAGAGCCCCTCTCAGTTGGTCCTTGATGCTCGACGGATCATGACTAGCACGAAACTACACCACAATAGAACCCCAACTAGAGCCCAAGTTCTTAAACTCTAGCCGAGTGCAGTATAGAGCAAGTATTTAAATTGTCAACCCGGGCCGATCCATGTACCCCTACTTCAATCGCTTAGGTCGTTATCTAGCAAGCAACTTCTGGGTTTATAACTAATGGTACTACAAACTAAACTACCAAGGAAAATTAAATAAAGGAAAAGTCTAACTAAGGGAGATTCACCCAGGAGTTGCTTCCCCCTAACTAGCTACCATGACTCGTTGGATTGAATGGAGTCGCGCGGCATAGGTGGTTGTGAACCACGGGGATGAGCAACTAGTGATCAATCTGTCACGGAAGCAATTCAGTAGCGATCGATTTGTCACGGGATCGATCCACTCACCAAGTCTAGGGGGACCGCTAGGAGGAGCAACTAGTGATCCATTTGTCACGGGATGGATTAGCTAGAGATCGATTTGTCACGGGATGGATTATCTAGAGATTGATTTGTCACGGGATCGATCCTCTCACCCAGTCTGTAGCGGGTGCCTAGGTCTCTCTCTCAAACCGGAGTTTGAGCGGCTTAATCACAACCAACCTAGATGCAAACTGGTAACCACGAGCCGTAGAGGGATGCATATGTGGTCGGAGACCACAATCTCAATTGCTAAACCGAGGTAAGAATGAAAGGTCACGTCACTCGACCCTCTCGGTTTAGACAATCGGTAGTTGACTTACTCCCTCACTCAACTCTAAGGTTGGACGGCTTAATCACGATTAACCGACTTGCTTAACTCAATATTGAGGGTTGCCCTAACTTAAACTAGTTTAGGTGGCTTAGAAAGCGGAAGGAAAACCAACTGGATTAAGTCTCCCTTGGAAGGGGGATTTTCCTATCTAAGCTAGGCTAAGGTGGCTAATTAGATTGCTAGCACCTACATGCACAAACCTAAGGGTGCTAAGCACAAAACATGCACACAACCCTTAGATTGCTAAGCACAAGCATGCACAATCAACATGAATAATACCTCAATCCTTGAATTAAACACTACCCAATGACAATCATTCAATCTAAACAAGTAATTACAAAGTATTAGTTAGGGATCTACAACACCCAAGAGAAAAGAGTGAGTTTCTAGAGAGAGAGAGAGAGAGAGGGATTACAAATTTGAGCCAAGATCTTCTTCTTCTTCTAGGCTTGAATCTTCCACCCAAGCCTCCAATGATGCTCCAAGATCACTCTAGCACTCTCTCTCTCTTTAGAACTCCCCTTTGGTGTTTTAGGTTGAAACCCTTTCTCCCCTTTGGTGTTTCTTCTCCCCAAAAACCAGCTCCCCTTTCTCTCTCCCCGCTGCTATCTTCATATTTGCCCGAAAGCGATCAATTCACGGATGCGTTGGCCAGTTCACGTCCGTGAACACCTAAACGCGTCTGTGAACTCAGCGTCGCCCAAAACGCACCGCTTCACTATCTTGGGTTCACGGTTGATGGCCACAGTTAACGGTCTTAGAGACCGTGAACTGCCTTGTCGTCAGTAACTTCAAGAACCTCGCTGGACGCCGCGGTGTTCACAATTTGTGGTCGAAGTTCACGGTTTTAGGAGATCGTGAACTGCCTCGTCCGATCGTGAACTGCGGCTGTTTCTTGGACGCCTTCAATCACTACTACGGGTTTGGACTTTTCTTCAGTTTTTGCGCTTTTTGACCTCCAAATTTCTCAAATCTCTTCCTCGACCCTTCCACACATGCTAGGACGTGAAATGTATCAAAACAAGCACAACCTAGCGTGAAATATGTCGAGGAACGATGAAATACTAAGCTAAACAAATAAGAAATGAGGGGTAAAATGTGTACAATTGAGCCCGAATCTGATCATTGGGAGTAGTTGTCTCCTAAATCAGTGCTTACTTGATAGTTTTGCAGCTAGGGGACTTGGGGTAGAGATTTAGTAGTTTTATTTGGGTTCCTCTTTGATTTTTGATGTACAGAACTATTTGTACTTGAGGGCTCCATAGCGTTTTTTGCTATTTGTTTCGGTGCTTGATGCTATTTGATTTAAATTAACCATAAAAAAAGAAAGAACGCATTAATTATGATCTACACAATGATATCTATTTTGGTATATTTTGAGCAATGAAAAAAATAGCTCTTCAGAACAAGTGCAATTGTAATATTATCACTGTCATATCTATCATATCATTATTATATGGCAGTGATATGATGACTCATCTCCTCCACTTGAACTCAAAACTATAAAAAAAAGATGGAAAGAACGTGTTTAGTAAGATCTACACAGTTATATCTATTTTGTTATGTTTTGTCCAACATAGGACTTCATACCAACATCATATCCGCGTCATATCATATTATCATAGTAATAATATCATGATATGATGTTATCAAATTGGTTTGTAAAAGATAAGACCGTATACCAACATCATATCATTGTTACACCAATATCATACCAACATCGTATCACAATCATATCAATTTTCATACCATCATGATATTATACCACTCTGACTGTTAGTGATAATATCGTGATATGACAGTGGTATGATGTTAATTTTTTTTTGCTGCAAAAATTTTGAAATGGATATCATCTTGTATAACACAAAAAATCTGATATTTTTATGAAAAATTTTCAGTCGATTTAAAATAAATGAGCTATGATTCGTTAATTTTTTTTAAGAGATTTGAAAAGTCATTTATCAGAAGTCTAAAAATCCACACTAGTCCCAAAAATCCAATCTGTTGTACAAAAATCCATTCAGCTCCACCAAATTTCTTATTTCTCTCATTATCTCTCTATGATATGTACCATGAAAATGAATTAAATTTTGTAGAACTATAGAACTACAGTTTTGTACAGGATCCTCCGCCTTTTGTAATTATTGATGAGAAACAAAGGAGTAGCCGTCCAAATCCCTAAAATCTTCGGTTCTCTTTGATGTGGACATCAATGGGCTAGTCACACGTGCTAAGGCAAGGACGTTGAAGGAGAAGCTTGCCACATATTTGGAGAGCTACTTTGGAGCCATGGACGTGGAGCTATTTCGAGGGAAGCCATATATGATGATTCGTGTGGAGGAAGAAGGAGGAAATGCTGAAGAGAAGGCAGATTGCAAGAAGCAGCCTTAATGGGTTTGCTTAACGGGTCCAGCCTTAACGGGTTTACTTAACGGGTCCAGGCTTAACGGTTTGGGCTTAACGGGTTTGATGGGATATTTCCGAGTTTTCATGTTTTAAAGTCGATATATGATTGTTTTTCCATGTTGGAGTTGGATTTGGGTTGTACTTTGCCTATTTAAAGGGCTGAACACGTTGGTTTGCCCATAGACGATTATTATTGAATTTCAGAGGCTATTGCCAAGTTCCCTACGCGGAATTTTCCCTAATTACTCTGTCGAGAATCTCCAGAGTGCTAGAGCGACTCTTATCAGCTAGATATTCACACTGGTTGTGGCGAGCTACCCATATCGATTGCCCTTTATTCCGAGTTGAATCTGTCCGATCGATTCATATATCGATTGCCCTTATTCACAAGTGGGTACTGTCCGATCATTTTCCATCCTATCCAGTTCCGTTTGGTTGGAGAAGCTTGACCCTGTGCTACTTTGATTATATCAAGTGGTATAAGAGCAAAGGTTCAAATCATTGGCATGTTCTTGAAGTTTTTTTTGAAGATCTTGTGCGTTCTTGTTATTGTTCTTGGTGGTTTTGTGCGAGTTCTTGAAGGTCTTGGCGTGTTCTTGAGCCGCAAGACAGGAGGTTGTTTGTTCTTGGGAGTTTTGGTGTTTCTTGCGAGCAAGAAGCAGGTTGTGCGAGTTCTTGTGTTCTTGGAGTTTTCTTGCATCGCAAACATGGAAGCAGCACTCGAAGCCATCAGAAATCAATTGGAGAACATTGCTCGTGCTCAAGAAGAGCAAACAGCAAGGCTTGCCGAGCAAGCCACGAGGATCGAGGCTGTCGAGACAAGGCTCCAGCAGCCGGTTGTGGTCGATGCAAACCCTAACCCTAGACCTCGACAAGAAGAAAGGGGAAGGGAAAACCGAGCTCCTCCACCCTTGGTTCACGAAGTACAGCGTCATATGCGCTAGCATAGACGCCTTGGAATGCCTCGAGCTGAAAGGAGAGGGCGGCAACAACATCATGAAGAGGAGTTTAATGACGAGGAAGAAGAGGGCTTTGAGGAGGATAATGATTTGAAAAACCTCAAGGTCACGATTCCACCTTTTCGCGGTACCACGAACCCTAATGCTTATTTTGATTGTCATAACTACTCCGAGAAGAAGAAAGTGACATTGGCTGCCCTAGAGTTCTCGGATTATGCACTTGTTTGGTGGGATCAGTTGGGAACGAAACGAAGAAGAAACAGGCAGCGTCCTATTGAGATGTGGGAAGAGATGAAAGGAATTATGAGGGATCGGTTTGTACCGAGTTCCCATTTGTGAGATATGTATCAAAAACTCCAACTTCTCCAGCAAGGAACTAAAAGCGTTGAAGATTATCACAAGGAGTTGGAAGTGTTGATGATACGTGCTGATGTGAGAGAGGACCGTGAGGCTACCATAGCTCGTTTTCTATATGGACTTAATCGAGAGATCAAGAACGTGGCGGAGATACAACCGTTCCTTGAACTTGAAGATTTGGTGGATATGGCAAGTAAAGTGGAACGACAGCTTCAAAATAGGAGGTTTCAACCCTCCACGAATTCCACATTTTCGAGCCAAGGAGTTGCAACCAACCCTAAGCCGCAACTGCCCGAGAAAGAAGCTCCTAGACCCGCGGCAAGGGCAGATGGTGCAAATCCAGTTATGAAGCAAGGTGGATCGTCGGGGGAAATTTGTTGTTTCAAATGCCATGGAAGAGGACACATTGCGAGCGAGTGTGCCAATAAGAAGACCCTGATCTTGCTTAATAATGGTGTGTATGTAGCGGAGGAAGAGGAAGAGACCACCGATTTTGATGTCGATGAGTCTATGGAAATGGAACCACCTCCAGGCAGTTTGTTTGTAGCACGGAGAGTATTGTCTGCACAGCCTAAGGAGGAGATTGAACAGCGAGAAAATATCTTCCATACGAGATGTGTAGTTGATGGGAAGTTGTTGTCTCTAGTGATCGATGGAGGAAGTTGCACGAACGTTGTGAGCGCATGTGCGGTGAAGAGGCTAGGGATGCCTATGTTGAAGCATCCAAATCCATACACGCTGCAATGGCTTAACGATCACGGATCCATCAAAGTCACAAAGCAGACACTAATGAAGTTCGAGATTGGAGATTAAAAAGATGAGATTTTGTGTGATATAGTGCCTATCCAAGCTGCACATGTGCTTTTTGGCAGGCCATGGCAGTTTGATCGACAAGCACAACATGATGGAGTGACAAATAAGTACAAGTTGCAACATGGAGGACAGAAGTTCGTGTTGAAGCCTCTGTCTCCGAGTGAAGTATATGGAGATCAACTCCAAATGCAGCAACGTCGAGAGCAAGAAAGGCAAGTAATTCCTTGGCCAAGAAAGGAGAAGAGGGAGTTGGAATTGTGGATTCGAAGGCAGTGATGCTAGCACGCAATGGAGATTTGAAGCAAGCTGCCTGTGCACGAGAACCTTTGATTGTGCTCATGTACAGGGACGTGTTACTCAATCAAGAGCAAGTCCAAGAATTTCCAGCCGAAGCAAGAGCGGTGTTGGATGAGTTCGAGGATGTGTTTCCAGAGGAAGCACCGAATGAGCTGCCTCCTATTCGCGGAATGGAGCACCAGATTGATTTCGTGCCGGGAGCTCAAATTCCAAACAAGGCAGCATATTGAGCTAATCCGGAAGAGACCAAAGAGTTGCAAAGGCAGATTGACAAGCTCATGGAGAAGGGGCATGTTCGAGAAAGTTTGAGCCCGTGTGAAGTTCCGGTGATTCTCGTGCCAAAGAAGGATCACACCTGGCGGATGTGTGTAGACTGCCGAGCCATCAATCAAATTACAGTTAAGTATCGTCATCCAATTCCACGATTAGATGATATGCTTGATGAATTACATGGCTCTACGGTGTTCTCCAAGATTGATTTGAGATCAGGTTACCACCAAATTCGTATGAAGGAGGGAGACGAGTGGAAGACTGCGTTTAAGACCAAGTAGGGTCTATACGAATGGATGGTGATGTCCTTTGGTTTAACCAATGCTCCTAGCACGTTCATGAGGTTGATGAACCATGTTTTGAGGCCATTCATTGGCAAGTTCGTGGTCGTATACTTCGACGACATTCTGATCTACTCGAAGTGCATGGAGGATCATCTCAATCACTTCAGAGAGGTGTTGGCGATGTTGAGAAAGGAAAAAATGTATGCTAACCTCAAGAAGTGCTCATTTTTCACTTCTAGTGTTATTTTCCTTGGTTTTGTGTTGAGTGCAGATGGAGTCAAGGTGGACGAAGAGAAAGTGAAAGCAATTCGCGATTGGCCTATTCCAACCAACGTGAATGAGGTGCGGAGCTTTCATGGGCTTGCTGGGTTTTATCATCGATTTGTGCCCGATTTCAGCACCATTGCCGCACCATTGACATCCATCATCAAGAAGAACGTGACGTTCCATTGGGGAGAGGAGCATACCAGAGCATTCGAGCTGCTCAAGCACAAGCTCACACACGCACCTGTCCTGATGTTGCCGGATTTCAATAAGACATTCGAGGTGGAGTGTGATGCTTCTGGTTTGGGAATTGGAGCAGTGTTGATGCAGGAGAAGAAGCCGATTGCTTACTTCAGCGAGAAGTTGAGTGGGGCTGCCCTCAACTATCCAACGTACGACAAGGAGCTTTATGCTCTAGTTCGAGCCTTAGAGACGTGGCAGCACTATCTATGGCCGAAGTAGTTTGTGATTCATGCTGATCATGAATCGTTGAAGTATTTGAAGGCTCAACACAAGCTGAATAAGAGACATGCTCGCTGGGTTGAGTTTATTGATGCCTTTCCATACGTGATCAAGTACAAGCAGGGCAAGGAGAACGTAGTTGCTGATGCCCTATCTCGAAGGCATTCGTTGATCACGACAATGAGGGTGAAGTATTTGGGTTTCGAGCATATCAAGGAGCTCTATTCTGATGATGCTGACTTTGGGGAGATCTATAGAGCTTGTGAGCAGCATGGCGATGGGAAGTTCTATCGAAGTGATGGCTACTTGTTTCAAGCTAACCAGTTGTGTATTCCTCGATCATCACTTCGAGAGTTGCCGTTGAAAGAGGCTCATGGAGGAGGCTTAATGGCACATTTCGGTGTAGACAAGACGCTGAGTTGTCTACAAGAGCACTTCTATTGGCCGCACATGAAGGGAGACGTGGAGAATCTGTGTGCGGGGTGTGTGGAGTGCAAGCGGGCCAAGTCAAAGCTGCAATCATCTGGATTGTACACACTACTGCCGATTCCATATGCTCCATGGATCGACGTATCTATGAATTTTGTGCTTGGTTTGCTGCGGACACGGAAGGGAAGAGAGTCGATTTTTGTGGTGGTGGATCAATTCTCGAAGATGGCACACTTTATCCCGTGTCATAAGACGGATGATGCTATTAACGTGGTTGATTTGTTTTTCAGGGAAGTGGTGCGATTGCATGGGATGCCGCGTTCCATAGTATCTGATCGAGATACTAAGTTTCTGAGCTTTTTCTGGAATAGATTGTGGAGAAAAATGGGAACGAAGCTGCTATTCTCTACTACATGTCATCCTCGAACCGATGGCCACAGGTTCCATTCAATCAAGATTTATTGGTGTTCCCGGAGGTACAGGTTGCTGGAGGCGAAGTACAGTTGGAATCGAATTGATTGTAGGTGCCTCGGTTTAGTAGGCCCCACTATCACAAATTGGCACGTGGGCTGAGATTCCTGGGTAATAAGAAAAATATAATAATAATCTATGGACTTTATCCTATAAATTTAGCATTATAGGCCGTGTGTTTAAATCCTAGTAATACTTATTTATATATGCTTTTATTTATAATCATTTTTTAGTTTTAAAAATTAAAACAAATAAAAGTGACATGGAAATTCAAGGCTGATGTAAATGCTTAACAATTGAGAAATTTTGAAATGATGAAGGCTAATTTGAGAAAGTATAAAATATATTGTATTGATTTTGGATGAGTTTATGATATGAATTGAATAAAATTTATTTTTCATTATAAAATTTGTGTTTCTATATCTTAAACTCCACAAAATCATTAAATTTTGATTCAATATCGATTTTATCGATGAAGTGAAAAGATAAAAATGTTGGATTTCATGGTAGTCTCCATTTTGTTATACTAATTAATATAATTGATGGAGTTTATCTGTTTAGTTTTGCAATTAATATCCTTATCACTTATCAGAGTTTGTCTTATTGGTCAAAAACTTTAAACTATAATAATTTAAACTTTGTGAGTTATGTGTCAAATCCTTTTCATTTACTTTTTAGTTGGTCTTGAGTTTAAAAAAAAAAGTTGCATGGAAAATCAAGACTGGCGTGGAAGGTTGAGAGAAGAAGAGATTTGAATTCCTAAGTGTTTATTTCGAAGTTTCTTATTTATATTATAGTTTCGTGCCCGCCCGATGGGCGGTGTGCTTCATTCATTTGTGTTCTCTTTTTTTTATTTATCATTTTTTTTCAATGGTGTCAACCTTCTACTTCTTTTTATTTTTAATCGTTCCTGCTATTTATTATCCAAGTATCAACTGAAGTAGAGTTGCTTCATTTATTTTGTGTTTGACCATGATAAAATGTCAAATAATAAGAGTTATGAATTCATCATCCGTTGGAAGATCATATTCACGGCCATACGGCACACACCGTGTTTTCTTGCTCCACGAGAACAATACTTCTCCTTAATACTATGCGTTCAAGTAATAATTAGTTTTATTACCTATAAATCTAAAAAGGGACACTACAAAAAATAGTAGGGTTAGGGACAACAAAAGTCGTTCCCGAAAATAGAAAAAATCGTTCCCATAGTTTTTAGGAACGATTAAGTTGTCCCCAATATTTCGTCCCCTCTACGCTTGTCCTCTATTCTTTTGGGGACGAATAATATCTAGCTCGTCCCCAATACTTACAAGTTGTTATCTCTTTTTTTTTATGAAAGACGACATGTCATCCTCATAGCTACGACTATGGTGTCAAGAAGTCGCCCCCAACAATATTTTAAAAAATAAAAAATACCGTTTCCTTTTCTGTAGGGACAACATGTTGTACTCATAAGAGTCGAATTTGTGTCAATAAATCGTCATAAAAAATTTTATTTAAGGACAATAAAATGATCGCTTATATTAAAATTTTGGAGATGACAAATAGTCACCTGTGTGAATTTTAGGGACGCATAGTTGTCCATTAAACTTGTAGGCTAGGGGAGAAAAAATCATACATGTAATTTTTAACACCATTGTATTTGTATATAAGAAACCAAATTCACAATTGATTTATTATGTATGTGGTGATGATAAACAAAGATACAGGGAACTGATCATAATCTCAACTTTTGGAATAGAAAAGAAGAATAGCATTTATCCTGCGTGCGATGCCTTCCAAATAATGAACTTCATGTAATCAAACCCTCGACACCAACAGTGGTTGGAGCCAGAAGCTTCAATGCAGCAATCTGCACCCTTTCCCCCAAAGACAGTGTCATTTGTTTCTTTCGCTCGTTCCTATCTAACCCTCGACACCTGATTCCCGAATCTCTGCACACTGAGAATTTCTTTTCTCATCGCGACGGTGGCCATTACCGTCAAATTACAGAAAAATAAACAGTTAGGAGCTTAACAAAGATGGATCTAATAGTAAGAAACAATATCATTATCACCTGCATCAAAACTTACCTCCAAAGATAGTATGGCATGAACAAAAGAAGATGAGAATTGTGAGAAAAGAGTCGGAGGCCGGTAGAAGAGAAGAGCCATGAATGATGAAAACATGGAGTAGAAGTCAATGCGGCTATAGAGATATAAATAAAAACTAGGGTTTATTAGGTTAAGTTTAAACCAAATCCATGGCTGCAAATTTCGATCTAAATGAATGATTGAGATGAGATGAGTTTTAAATTTATCCATCGTTTTTGTTTGAATTGTTTCTAACTCTAAGTCCAATATAAATAACCGGCAAGTTAAAAAAAAAAATCAGCGTGAAAAAATATTCTTTCACCGCGAAAAAATCTCGTCATAGATTTATTTGTTTTTCCTGCAGCAAAAGATTTCCCCTCTCACTTACTCATTTAAATAAACTTTCCGGAACTTTCAGTTTTAGGGACAGCTAAACCAAATTTCAAATTAACAAAAACTTCATTCTTTATTTTATGGGGGCAACTTAATACAATTGTCCCTAATTTAACTTGAGATTTTATTTCCGAAGACAAAAGCTCATAGTTGTCCCCTAAGGTAGTCCCCATAGTCGCCTAATTTTGTAGTGGGATTTTATTTTTTTAATGAGTATGAGTAATGTAAAATTACTATAATAAGAGATTGCAGGTAGTGGCAATCCACAGACATCGGAGATGGGCAACTTGTGAAAGGAAAACATCAACCAAGGAAGAAAGAAAAAAGACGAGGACAAAGACAGGAGAAGGAAAAAAGAATTTCTTCCTCTTTGCTTGTTTCAAATTACAAGCATTTCATGACTAACAAGATAATTAGAGGATATTTTGAATTCAGCTAATCTGCGTAGCTAGCACATATTCCACGTGACCTTAATTGATGGATGCGCACATGAAATATTTATTCATTAATTGTTTGGTTTCAGGGATTACTCTAACACAGGAACAGTTTATAAATCCCCTGACTCTGGTGGGGAATGTGGAGTTCCTTACGAGACATACTTCCCAATGCCAACCTCTGACGAGGACAAGCCATAGTACTCTCTATTGAACAGGGAAGTGTTCACTTCAGTAATCTCAACTGAGCATCCCTGGTCAGATGCTCTCAATAGGTACTGAACCAAATTAACTCTTTTCATTTATTCAACAGTTAACCCATCAATGGAAAGGAATATTTATCTTGTTTTATGTACTTCTTTCAAGAATTATCTTCTACTGAGACTTGGTGGTTATGAAATTACTTAAAGAGTTGTTATGAAATTACTTGTAAAAGTATGTTAGCAAATATTAAGTTGCAATGCATTCTAGATTGCAGTCATTTGAAGTTAAAGAAGAGATGGCGGTAGAGGCCAGAATCCCTGGAATCTGGCAGTAGATGTAAGAATTCCAAGAAGCAGGTCATTGTACCTCGAGAATTCCACTTTGACATGTATGTAAGAACTCCACCTCTATTACTTAAGCTTATAACTTTAGTAGGAAGTTTTAGTTTAGCATGGCAAAGGTATTTTTTTTTTTGTTTAACTGTTGCTTTCCAAGAAATTGGCGGAGCAAATGCTTTATTCTTTAATTTAGAGTTTGACCTCTATACTGCCTCTAAAACGCGAACCTTGTTTTTGTTTTACTTCCATATGCTTGATAAGTCTAGGTGTTAAAATTTGAATGATGCTGGGCCTTTTCAGAACTAAAAAATGATGTCGATGGGCTGTTGCTATTGTTCGTGGAAATGAAGAGCTTGTTTATATGAACGAGGACATGCTCTAAATTCAGGGGATATGCCCTTTTCTTGGTTTCTTTTCTGTCCAATCTATGTTTACTTTATACTGGCTCTTTCTATAAGAAAGGATTTCAATTGTTTCTTTTTGTCATCTGCAGAAGAAAATGTTGATGGTGAACTATGGAATGATGGACTATTGGCAACTATAAAGAGGGTACATTTTGTAGTGTTTGCATTTTGTTCATCTTAAGTTAGTTATAGATGCAATTGTATGAAATAGTGAGGTTATTCTTAGTGATGACATAACAATTTGTTAAAGACGAGATATGACATGTACACTTTCTTAGAGCATCTCCAATGGTGCCATCTACATGCAATTTCAAGTGTGGGCTCTACTACCACATCATCAACTTTAACAATTACTCACTCTTCATTTTCATACAACCTACATCAATACCAACCACTTGCAATTGCAATTGTGGGTCCTACTTACTTTTCAATACAAATCAATATTCATATTATCTCTACCATTTTACTAAAATATTGTAATAGCCTTTAAACTTAAATTAGCAACTTCCTATAACTAATATCAATTAAAGTCAATAAATATAATTATAAATTAATGTTACTAATTATATAAAACATTTTATGTATTAATTAGTTGTCTTAACGTTAGTGTGTTTTCTTTTCAATTTGTACTTTGTGGATGTAATACTTTAAAGTATATATGAATCTTTAAGGTTTGTTTGTAGTATTGTTTTATCTATACAAAAATATCATCGTTACCATTAACTAAATACATATACATATGTGTATGTGATAGGAAGAATAGAAATAAATATATATACAACATATAATTGGTGGTGGAAGCAAGAAAGAAAAAAACAAATGAACAAAAAAGAAGGGAAAAGAAAGAAAAGACAAATTGGTGGGGCCCTGTTGCAATTGCATACCAATTTGCATGGTGTGCAAATTTGCACCATTTGCAAATGATGCCACATCAATGCAAACCACTTTCTCACTTTCATCCCTATGCCACATAGGATTGCAATTCACCTCATTTGCACCATTGGAGGTGCTCTTACTATAATTCAATTCAAATTTTTAAATGGTGCATTTTAATGACCAAACTCTCATGAACGAAATTGGTCATATAAAATGATTTATTTTGTCGGCTTATGTGTTTCCGCAACCAATTTTTATTGTTTTGTAACGCTTTCATAATTAAAATAATTAGTCGCAAAAATTGACATGATTGGTTGGCATATGTATTTTTTACAACCAAATTTTAAGGTTGACTTATAATTCTATAACTAAAACATTTGGTTGTCAAAATGGTTTAATTGGTTGAGTTACATGTTTTTCACGACCAAATCTCAAGGTTGTTTTACATTTTTATGACAAAAATATTTAGTCGTTTAAAATGATATAATTGGTTGGCATATGTATTTTTCACGACCAAATTTTATAGTTGTATTAAAATTTTATAACCAAAATTATTGGTTGTCATAATGATATTATCGGTTACTAATAGTCACACAAAATGGTTGTCATTAGTATTTATGGCGACCAATCAACTACATTTTGCAACCAAAAGTATGGACTATGACAACCAAATTTAAATGGTCACAAAAAACTAAGATTTTTAGCATTGGCAGAATTGGTTGCGATAGCCTGATTTTTCGCAACCAATCATTATTTTGGTTGCATTAGGAATTCGTAACGCGGCTATAGCGACCAAATCTGCTACCAAATATATTTGGTTGCGAAAATGTATCGATAACCATTTTTTGACTTTTAGGGACCATATATTTTGGTTGCAAAAAGCCATTTTTCTTGTAGTGCTCATAGTTGTCCCCTAAGGTAGTCCCCATAGTCGCCTAATTTTGTAGTGGGATTTTATTTTTTTAATGAGTATGAGTAATGTAAAATTACTATAATAAGAGATTGCAGGTAGTGGCAATCCACAGACATCGGAGATGGGCAACTTGTGAAAGGAAAACATCAACCAAAGGAAGAAAGAAAAAAGACGAGGACAAAGACAGGAGAAGGAAAAAGAATTTCTTCCTGTTTGCTTGTTTCAAATTACAAGCATTTCATGACTAACAAGATAATAAGAGGATATTTTGAATTCAGCTAATCTTGCATGCATAGGAATTGATCAAATGGCTAATCACAAGAAGGTGAATTAGAAAAAATAAATGTTACTACTAAGATATGTAGGTGTTGTTGGATGGTTTTTATAACGCGCGGTTTTGTGCATGTACGTACAACATTTATATATAGGGCTCAGCGGAAGCGGATTTTTTCACCGAGTATGGGGAAGGCAGCCGATACCAGATCCAAGAAGTGGTAGGGAAAGGTAGTTACGGCGTGGTGGGATCTGCGGTGGACACCAAAACCAACGAAAAAGTTGCCATCAAGAAGATCAACGACGTTTTCGAACACGTCTCGGACGCGACGCGCATCCTCAGAGAAATCAAACTCCTTCGCCTGCTCCGTCACCCCGATATCGTGGAGATAAGACACATCATGCTCCCGCCCTCGCGTCGAGAGTTCAGAGACATTTACGTCGTGTTCGAGCTGATGGAATCCGATCTTCACCAGGTCATCAAAGCTAACGACGATCTCACCCCTGAGCATTACCAGTTCTTCCTCTACCAACTTCTACGAGGCTTGAAATACATCCATACCGGTATTTATTTTCATTGATTAATTTGATCCATCTCCTTTTTTTCTTTTTGTTTCTTTTTTTGTTATTGATTAACTTCTTCTTTTTACCCGCCGGCCGTCTTGTAGCTAACGTTTTTCACCGAGACTTAAAGCCCAAGAACATTCTTGCCAATGCTGATTGCAAGCTGAAGATATGTGATTTTGGCTTGGCTCGTGTGTCTTTCAATGATGCTCCGTCAGCTATATTTTGGACGGTATTTTTTTTATCTTGAGTTTATTACCGTTAGTAATTAAGTAGGAATTTACTGTTCTATAGTACGTATAGTTTTAACCTCTTCCTGATCATGCATGCATGCATGGTTGATGGTTCTAACTTCTAACGTGCCATGCAAAATTATGGATTATTACCTTAATTATATTTTTTTGTGAATTATAGGATTATGTTGCGACTAGGTGGTATCGTGCTCCTGAGCTTTGTGGGTCATTTTTCTCCAAAGTAAGTTGTATTTAATTTGCTTCTGGAAAAGTTAGTTTGAAAATTGTGATTGTTAAATATGTGATTTTGCTAAATATGTTATTGTGATAAATACATGTGTGATACATGTATTAATTACTTTGATGCATTGTAAACCACAATGTTTGATATATGTAATTTTATATGCTCTAGAATTGAAAAGCTGAGATATAACAATCTCAATTCAACTATTTCAATAATCTCAATTAAAAAAATGAAATATAACAATTATTCATTTAATTTTATTAAAAATAATTATTTATTTTGAGTGATATTTTATGTCACATCAAATAAATAATTTATGTATTATTCATAAAAAAATGTATTGTGTATGAAAAAAAAAGGAAAAATGATGTATTCCAAACAATAAAAGTATAGTAACAATCTCACCAAAAACAATCGCAACTTCCAAACTATGTTTATTTCCCCACCAAGTTAAGTAAAATTAATTACTAATAAATAGGTAGATAAACTAATAATTCTTTTCTCTTGGTGGCTTCTTTGTTGGTTCGGTTTGTCTATAGTACACTCCAGCGATCGATATTTGGAGCATAGGATGCATATTTGCTGAAATGCTGAGTGGGAAACCATTGTTTCCTGGGAAGAACGTGGTGCATCAGTTGGATCTCATGACCGACTTGCTTGGAACTCCTCCGGTCGAATCGATTTCCCGGGTGAGTGATTGATTCGAACCAGTTTCGTAACAGAACCAAATCGACTTCCTAATCATCTAACAACTAACTAACCAGCCAACTAACCTAGTATTGAACCGGTTTCCTAATAGAACCGGTTTATGTGTGGCTAACATACGTTTCCAATTGAATGCATGGCCATAGATTCGAAATGAAAAGGCAAGAAGATACCTCAGTAGCATGCGAAAGAAGCAACCGGTTCCATTTGCTCAAAAGTTCCCCAATGCAGATCCTCTAGCACTCAGCTTATTAGAACGTTTGATTGCTTTTGATCCTAAAGATCGTCCCACTGCTGAAGAGGTCGGCTTATTTTACTACCAAGTATCATGTCAGTGAGATTCATTTCATTTCGACGATATATATGGAATTAGTATTGTGACATAACATTAATTCTAATGATCATATGATAGGCACTTGCCGATCCTTACTTCAATGGCTTGTCGAACGTGGATCGCGAACCCTCCAGTCAAACCATCTCGAAGTTGGAGTTTGAGTTCGAGAGGAGAAAACTCACCAAAGACGATGTCCGAGAGCTAATCTATAGAGAGGTATGTGATTTGGTTCAGACAGGTTCATATAATTCAAAATCGGGTGTATAGCTAGCTAGGGTGTCACGCGTTTAGAATCATAACCAAACATTGATTTCGGGTCTATATATCGATGTATGCAAACAGATTTTAGAGTACCATCCCCAGATGTTGCAAGAGTACCTTAGAGGTGGAGAACAAACTAGTTTCATGTATCCTAGGTATGTTGTCTAACTACAATTTGATGCTAGATTGGTTTTTTTTTTTTAAATCTTTTTGTTTGTTTTCATGATATTCATGCCCTTTACACATTATCAAATTGTAGTGGCGTTGATCGATTTAAGCGACAATTTGCTCACCTCGAAGAACATCATGGTAAAGGTGAACGGAGCTCGCCACTCCTAAGGCAACATGCTTCATTGCCAAGGTACGTAAGTTATTTGAAGGAAATTATAATTAGATCAAATGACAAATTAAGAACATTAATGAGTAATTAAGTTGTGAAACTTATATTGATTATTATGTTAAACTAGGGAGCGAGTTCCTGTGCCTAAAGATCAAGAAGGACAAGAGGAGAACGATTTCGAGAGGCGGACAGCAGAATCTGTCGCCACCACACTCAATAGCCCGCCGGAGGGCAGTCAAGAAAGTGCAGTCGCCGGCAAATCCAATGGCCCGAACAAGACTAACCCGGCCACTAGAAGCCTGTTGAAGAGTGCTAGTATTAGTGCTTCCAAATGTATTGGTGTCAAACACAAAACAGAGGTAGAGCTACTTTCTTTATTATTATAGATATTAGATAGTATTTGTTAGCTAGGAACCAATTAATGGTCCAAATAGCTCAATTTACTTAACAATTTGTTAGTGATACTTCGTTTTTTTTTTAATATTAATCGCTGTCCTGATGTTTTTTCATGACAGGAGGAAGTTATTGCAGAAGTCAGTGACGAAACTGTCCATGAATTAGCTGACAAGGTTGCTGCTCTTCATAACACATGAGTCAATACAATTTAAAAAAAAAATCGAATAATTTGAGTCGTCTAAAAATGCGATTTTGAGTTGATCTATCTAATCGTACACGAAAAATGATTAGAATCTGTGTATTATTGATGTAATGTATTTTATATGTTTCACTCATCTTTTTGTGCATTATTTCTTCATCTCTTTTCCCCTGGATGTTGAACGAACTAAGATACTATTTTATATTGTTGATTTGCATGCGCTTGCATTATTTTCAAAGACAAGTGGCATGAATGAGTCTTTGAATATATATATATATATATATATATATTATAAAGTTAGCTAGCTTGAGATGATAACATTCACATTATTATTATGATTAATTGGTGGCTACAAGAGACATCTCGAATGGCTAGTGGCTGGGGAAAGTCTGACCATGTTTTTGTTAGCTTGAGAGTCGGTACCGGCCGCTTAAAGGATGAGATGATTATGTGAACCATATTATATATATCGTGGTTAACAACAATGTGATAAATGATTGACATCACATTCATTTGATGGTCGTAGTGTATAGTATTAGGAGATAAATGATTTTTCATTTTATTCTTTTCTCCACAACTTTATGTTCCTACATTTTTGGTAGTGCCTACGTGCACCAGGTTTATCTCTTCCAAAACTTGTATATTAGTTAACAGAATCATTGAATGGGTATCAGATCAAATTTTCCTCAATCCTAATGTTGGAGGTATTACCCAGCAAGCTAGGAGCTTGGGCTCCCAAAGAAAGAGTTGGGGGGCAAGGCCCAAAAGATAAGAACCAATATTCACTAGTGGCTCTTGGGCCCAAACAAGAGAAGGGACCTTAAGAATAAAACACCAAAAGCCAGGTGGCGGCCAACTGTCTGGTGGACCACTGCCTGCGGGCGCCTGTCATGTGTC
The DNA here is from genome assembly GCA_946122785.1 of Linum tenue. Lineage (NCBI taxonomy): Eukaryota > Viridiplantae > Streptophyta > Magnoliopsida > Malpighiales > Linaceae > Linum > Linum tenue. The sequence goes on along the minus strand of CAMGYJ010000004.1, from coordinate 17,136,016 downwards.
AGGAGCCTGGCAGAGCTGTGGGATGCCTGTCATGTGTCAGGAGCCTGACAAGGCGGTTAGCTGTCTCACAGAGGGGGCACAGAGCATTAAATGAGGATGGTGACGTGGCGGAGATCAACCTCGGGTTCGGTGAGTATAAATAGGGGCAGTCGATAGCATTTATGCAGGTTGGACTCTCTCTCCCCAAAATACTACTTGAGAACTTTACTCTCCCGCAGAGACTAACTTGGGCGTCGGAGGATTCACGGGCCAAGGCGCCCTCCTCTTTGTGTGTGTAGGTGGGCTTCAGGAGAGGGGAGACGTCCGGACGGTGAAGAGGGTATCGTGGCTCAAACAATTGGCGCGCCAGGAAGGGGAATATAACCTGAAATCATGAGTGAGGAAATGGAGGTGAGTGACGGAAGGGAAAGGGAAGAGGTCACGGAGGACCAGTCAAAACGACTAAGGGGGCTGGCGCCCGAGATGGATGAGAGGGAGGATAGTGACGGCATGTTTCGAGGGTCGGAAGGCGCCTCGGTGACAAAGAGAGAGCTGTTCAGGATCATTGAGGACCAAGATGGAGCAATCGAGGCACTCCGGAAGGAGGTCGATGCCCTAAAGAGAGGTGGAGGAATGACACCTAGTCCGACGAAGAAAAGAGAAAGGGTGGCGGAGACGGAAAGCGAGTCGGGATATCAGAGGCGCCCCAGTGTGTGGCGTCCACGCGAGTACGAAGGGTTAGAGACAGGAGGATGGAGTGGAGGAATTTTGGGGCGCCTGTCTCGCCACAGACCCGTGAGGCAGCCGTTGGCGCGCAACATACTAGCGGAGCCAGCAGGGACCAACATCCCCCCGCTCCCCACCTATGATGGGGTCACTGATCCGGAAGACCACCTCAACGGTTATTTCACAAAGATGCAGCTCTACAACAGCACAGACGCCACCCTGTGCAAGGTGTTCCCGTCGACTTTCTCAGGCGTGGTACTTGATTGGTATTACCAAATCGAAGAAGGGCGCATTGAGTGCTTTGAGCAATTCGCGGAGATGTTCCTCGCGAAGTTCGCCAGCAGGAAGCGGCGCACCCTAACCATAGGCGCCCTGTTCAAGATCAAGCAAAGAGAGGGAGAGACGCTGAGGAAGTTTTATGAGAGATGGTTATCTGTGGCTCTGGCAGTGAAGGATGTACAACCATCAGTGTTGGGAGTGTGTTTGAACGAGTGCACCACCAGCGAGGAGTTGTGCAGATCGCTAGCGAAGAGAGACGTGGTATGCACTGAAGACTTGGACCACCGGGTGCAAAAGGTAATCATGCTCGAAGAAACGTTGGCGGCCAGGAGAGCCGACCGGCGAAAGGCGAAAGGAGAGGAGGCGGAGCCGGCGAGGAGGCCACACTTTGCAAGCGGTCCGGGGTATGCGCCCGCGAACCCCCCTCCTCCCAGGAGAATGGAGGCCGGGCGTCCGGCACCCAGGGGACCCTTTGCCGAATATACAGACACGCTGAAGAATATACTCCAGCATGTCAAGGAGAAAGGGTATCACATCAGGTGGCCGGGCCCCATGAGGGGGCAGCCCAATGAGCGGAATCTGGATCGATATTGTGACTTCCACCGAGAGGTAGGACACCACACGGCCGACTGCTACCAATTGAAGACCGAGTTGCAAGGCTTGGCTGACAGGGGGATGCTCAATGATTTCGTCAAGAAGCCTGAAGAAAGAGTGCACCGGGCCTGTGTGGCTGGCGCAGAAAGAACAATAGAAGGACTGCCACCACCGCCATACGACCTCGACCAAGAAAACGCGCCCGAGCGAGTGCGCCTGACTATTGAGGCTATTTCGGGAACTGTGGACCTGAGAGAGAAGATAGAGGCAAATCGTCGCTTGAGGGCGGCGTCGGCGGAAGTCCAAGAGGCGATAGACATCAGTTTCAATAGGGCGCCCGAAGGAGCATGCATGCTCCCATCCATGGACGCCCTGGAGATACAAGGCGTGGTGGCAGAGTGTCAGGTCAGGAGAATGCTCGTTGATACAGGGAGTTCGATGGATATGTTGTTCAAGGACACGGTGGTCCGCATGCAACTATCACCAGAACTGATCAGGCCCTCAGAATCGGTGTTAGTTGGCTTTTCAGGGGCGCCCGCCAAGGTAATAGGGCGTGTGCGCCTACCAGTTACCTTGGGGGATGGGGAGCAGAGGATGACACGTGCCATCGATTTTGGAATAGTGGACTGCCCGTCGCCATACAACGCGATTCTAGGAAGGCCCCTCCTGGCCTTGTTTAACGGCGTGGCCTCCACTTGCCATCAGACGTTGAAGTTCATTGCGCCACAGGGAGTAGGCGTGGCACGGGGAAGGGGCGCCCCGCGCTATGCAAAAGAAACAGGACGAAAGCGGAAGGGCAACGAAACAGTCAATATGGTGGAAATCTCGGCGGAAGAGGCACCCCGAGCCGAAGCGGCCGACAAAGAATGTATGGTGGCACTAGATTTGGAACGCCCAGAAAGACAAGTGAGGATATCAGCGGAGGCGCCTGATGAAGTGAAAGAGCGCATCATCGCTCTTCTGAGGGAGTTCGCAGAGCTTTTCGCCTGGAGCGCCTTGGAAATGCCGGGCGTCGCCCCTGAGACGGCCGTGCATCGTCTGGCGGTAGAAGAAGGAAAGCGCCCTATGCAGCAAAAGCGAAGAAATTTGTCGGCGGAAAAGGAGGCGGCACTCAGGATCGAAGTAGATAAGCTCATGGGCGCCAACTTGGTTGAGGAAACGTCCTATGTCACCTGGCTGTCGAACGTGGTCTTTGTGCCAAAGCCGTCAGGAGATTGGAGAATGTGTGTGGATTACACAAACCTGAACAGAGCGTGCCCAACGGACGCCTATCCGATGCCCCGTATAGACCTACTAGTAGACGCCACGGCATATCATGAAATGTTGAGTTTTGTGGACATGTTCTCAGGGTACCACCAGATTCCGATGGCAGAGGAAGATCGACCCAAGACAGCTTTCATGACACCTTTCGGAAACTTTTGCTATCGGGTCATGGCATTTGGCCTCAAAAATGCGGGCGCCACTTATCAGAGGATGGTCAACAATGTCTTCCGTAAGCAAATCGGCCGAAACATGGAAGCCTACGTGGATGACTTGATAGTCAAGAGCCGGAAACGAGAAGACCATCTAGAGGACTTGCGGGAAACGTTTCAAGCTATGCGGGCGCATAATCTCCGCCTCAATCCATTAAAGTGCGTGTTTGGTGCTGAGGCGGGCAAATTCCTGGGATTCATGATTACCAAACGGGGCATCGAAGCCAATCCGAAGCAGGTGGACGCCGTTCTCCAGTTGGCACCACCAAAGGCGCCCAAGGAAGTACAAGCTTTGGCAGGAAGATTGGCGGCCCTGGGGCGTTTTATCCCCCGATCTGCAGACAAGGCAGCCCCGTTGTTCCGGACGCTCAAAAAGGGAACACGCTTCCAATGGACGGCGGAATGTGACACAGCGTTTGAAGAACTGAAGCGGCTCCTGGCCGCCCCGACGGTTATGACGGCGCCCAAGATGGGAGAGACATTGTACCTTTATATCGTTGTGTCAGACGTATCGGTAAGCGCAGTGCTTGTCTCAAGGGAAGCCAACTCCGGCGAGGAAAAGCCGGTGTACTATGTAAGTCAGACCATGGTGGCCCATGAACGACGATACGCACCCATTGAGAAGGCGGCGCTGGCAGTTGTGATGGCGGCGACCAAGCTAAGGCCATACTTTCAGGCGCATACCATCATGATACTCACCAATCTGCCGCTGAAATCTACGCTGGGATCAATGGACGTGGCTGGGCGCCTGGTCAAGTGGGCGGTGCAACTGAGTGAGTTTGACATCAAATATGCGCCCCGACCGGCGATAAAAGCACAGGTTTTGGCCGACTTCATCGCGGAAGGAGTAGCAGAGTCCGAAGAGAGCGCGAACGAATGTTGGCAAGTGCAGGTTGATGGAGCCGCCAGTCGTACGGGCGCAGGAGCAGGAATTGTGATGATAAGTCCAGGCGGTGCAATGCACGAAGTCGCGTTGCGATTCGCAAAGCTGAAAACGAACAATGCCGCCGAATATGAAGCAGTGATTGCTGGCATGAGCATGGTCAAAGAATTGGGCGCCCGCAAAGTACAGATCAGATCCGACTCAGCCCTGGTGATCAATCAACTTAATGGGGTCTTTGAGGTTAAGGAGGAAGCACTAGAAGGGTACGTGCGAAGGGTGAGAGAGGTGGGGGCTTGGTTTGGAGAAATATCCTTCATACATGTCCCACGTGAAGAAAATGCCCATGCCGACGCCTTATCCAAACTGGCAACGGCAATAGACTTCGAGGAAGAGAGGAAGGTCATTGTCACCTATGAAGCGCCCTGTGAACACCTGGTCGCCACCATTTCCGGCGGAGGCGCCAGTTCCGGATGGATGGCACCCATCGTCTCGTTTCTAGCCCATGGCGCGGTACCGGACGATCAGAAGGAAGCCTGGCGCCTACGCCGCAAAGCGGCCAGATGCTCCATAATCGAGGGACAACTGTACAAGCGATCCCACACAGGAGCTTATTTGAGGTGCCTCGACGAAGAGGAGAGCAAACAAGCAATCAAGGAGGTGCATGGTGGGACCTGCGGAATGCACGCGGGCGCCCGAAGTTTAGAAAAAACATTGCTGCGACAGGGGTTGTACTGGCCGACGATGAGGCGAGACACGAGAGCACACGTAGGCGCCTGCCACCAGTGCTAGATCCATGCAAATGACATCCACATTCGGGCAGCACCCATGCAAGGCAATGTGGGAGCCTGGCCATTCGCCCAATGGGGCATGGACCTTTTGGGCCCTTTCCCAAAGGCGCCCGGTCAAATGAAATACTTGATAGTGGCAGTCGACTACTTCTCCAAGTGGATAGAAGCGGAACCCTTGGCCACGGTCACAGAGGCCCAGGTGTGCAAGTTCACCAAGAAGAACATATTCACCCGATTCGGATTGCCTGAATCCATTGTCACGGATCACGGGAAGCAGTTCGATTGCAAAAAATTCATTGAGTTTTGTGACGACAATGGGGTGGTGTTGCGTTTCTCTTCGGTCGCCTACCCACAAGCAAATGGTCAAGCAGAGGCAGCTAACAAGAGCATTCTCCATGGCTTGCACACAAGACTGACAGGCGCCAAGGGAAGATGGGTGGAAGAACTGCCAAGTGTGCTGTGGGCACATCGTACCACCTACAAAACGGCCACAGGAGAAACACCCTTCGCCCTCACTTACGGGAGCGAAGCCGTCATTCCGGTGGAACTCAACACGCCAAGTTCCAGTACGATCCAAATGGCAATGATGAGGCGCGCTCAAATGACTTAGACATGGTGGATGAGGTGAGGGAAGTAGCGGCGATCCGCCTAGAGAAAATGAAGAGGCAGGTGGCCCGGTACTATAACAAAAAGATGCGTGCCCATGGGATCACAGAAGGCGCCCTCGTCCTCAAACGAGACTTCCGCCCCGACGCCCGCGAAGGGAAGCTGGCACCAAAATGGAAGGGACCATACCGAGTTCGGGAAATGGTGGGACCCAGTACGTTCAAGTTAGAACATATTGACGGCCGTATGGTGAAAAGAACATGGAATGCGCAAAACCTGCGATCTTACTTGGCGGGCGCAACATCTGAAGACGACGCCTCGATTTAAGAAAGGCGAAAGAAAGAAAGTGTTTGTTTTGTGTTAAGACAAGTATGTAGGTATGTTTGTGTTGTGACCAAAGCGCCCGAAAAAACAGCGCCGTATTGTTACTAAAGCGCCCTTTCTATAGCGCCCTAATTTTGCTGTGATCAGTTTAAGAAATTTCGTGTGACACAAAAGCGCCCCAAAATAGCGCCCGGCAACACTGAGTATAGTAAAGCGCCACATTCCGCGCCCACCTTTTGCAAAAGCGCCCTAAAACACAAATTGGCAATAAAAGGAAAGTCAAATTGGCACTGAAGGCGATTGGTAAGGAAACATAAGTTCTCATATTATAAATATACGAAAGATAGGAAAGTTAAAAACAAAAAGGAAAGTTAAAGCCCGAGGACCGCTAATCTAATCAGCGCCCGAATTCGCGTCCCCAGCACTAGGCGCCCTTGGAGAAGGAGGGGTAGGAGCAGATGGCTCGGGCGCCCCGCTTGTCCCGCGAGGCGTCTCCATCCCACCAATCACATACTCAGCCATCTCCGAGAGATCCCAAGTAAGGTCGGGGTGGTCCTTCTGCAACTTCACCCGCAGGATTTCAATGCCGGTCAGAATGGCATTGGCGCACATGGCCTTCCCAGTCTCTGACTCCTCGAAGTTGTCCAAAGATTGCCGCAATCCGGAAATTTCTTTCCGAGCCTTCTTCAAGGATTTTTCGGTCTCCTTGAGGATGTCAATCTCACTGGCCTGGGCACCGGCTTCTTGCGCCAACGCCTCATTCTCAGCTTGTAGGTCGGCCACCTTCCTGCGCTCCTCGTCCAGGGCGCCCTGCAGCCGCGACACCTCCAGGGTCGCCGTCATCTGGGCGTCCTCGCATTCTTTCGCAAACTGCTCACGGCGTGCAATTGCGTTCTCCAAGTCCAACTTCAGCTGAGAAGCTGAAGAGGAAGCCTCGAGCGCCTCTCGTTTAGTCTCATTGAGGCGTCGGGCGCCTCTTTCAGCAAAAAGAAGGATCTGCAACCATTAGAAAAAGTTCAGCAAGTTGTGCAAAATACCAAACCATTCCCTTAACTTCTGAAGAACGCAAGTAAGAAAGTGCATACCTTGGCGCCCACTTGGGCCAACTCAGCAAAGAGGTGATCCCCGTTAACCTCGGACGGCACCTGCCATGACTTGGCGGCCGCGATCGCCAAGCCCATGGCGCACCCTCGGTCGACGGCGACCAAGGGGGAGCAGTTCATGTTGACCCGCCCCACATCGGCACGCCGTGGCCGAAAGATGGGTGGACGCCCATCGGGGCCAACATAGCGCCCCTCTTCGTTTAGGTGTAGACGGGCGTCCTCCACCGCCTCCTCCTCCACCTCCACCTCGTCGCAGGCGTCCTCCTCCCCCACCTTCTTCTTTCCCCTGTCAGCCCTCTTGCTGGCCGAGGCTAAGGGGGAACCCACCCTCTTCCCCTTTCGGAGCAAAGGCTCCTCCTCTTCTTCTTCTTCCGCAGAGTTGACCTCTTTCTCCGCGGGGTCGGAGTTAGGCGCCCCCTCGCCTTCCTCCGGGGCGGACGAGGCCACGCTCGCCGTATGCGCCCGAGCGGTGCCACCCTTCACCGCCCTCTTCTTCTTCTTCTTGGGGCCAGCCGCAGGCGCCCGTGACTGAGTGGCAGGTGCTTCTTGTTGGATGGGCGCCTCTTGGTGGGCAGGCGCCTCTTGTTGTGCAGCCGCCGCCTCCGCCGCCATAGTCGCCAGCCTACTCTTCATCAGCTTGGCGATGCTCGAGTAGTCCGCCCCTGCATATGACGAAAATAAGTTAGTACATAACACAAACGAGGAAGCAAATAAATAGAACACCTAGACGACTACACACCATCGTTATAGTAAGCCTGAATAATAGGCGGACGATTATCTGCGGGGCGTAAGTCAACGGGCTCCCCCTCGCAAATTAAGGGGGCGCCAGCCTTTTCAGACGCCGTCAAAACCACCGGCTTGTTAAAATCCTCGACCTGACCCAACTCCCATTTCCTAACAAAGGCGCCTCCACTCGCAAAGAAGGAGTCCCGATAGGCCTTCACGAAGAAAAAACCGTTGAACCAGCTTCGGTTCAACTTGGGACATTTCTTCACAAAATGATAGGGGCGCTTCTTTCGTTTCTGGAGGGACAAGCAATTGTCGAGAGGCACCATCTTGAAGAAATATCTGAACAAGTTGAATGTGGGCTCCACGTTGTGCTCCCGGCACCTCAACTTGAACAGAATGACGACCGTGATGACCGAGGGAGATAGGCGCCCGAGGGGGCAGGCGCAGGTCGTCAGGATTCCCTCCATGATCGAGTCCAGGGGAAACTGTAGCCCGAAGCGGAAGTATTCCTGATAAATCCCGATCCACTTCGGGCCACAGACGCCTACCCGGGACAGAGGCGATGGAGGCGCATACCACCAGTCTCTGGGAAGCTGGAGACTGGTCACCAATTCATGAACCCGGTCCAAAGTGACTGTTGACGTGTGCTTTGGCCCGGCCACCTCGAACGATAAGTGAGACGTCTCGGTGGGCATATGATCGGGAGGGAAACACTTCTCCCACGAGGTGATCTTGTAGGACCCATCGGCGGGCAAGAAGCCAGGCGCCGAAGAACTTGATGGCCCAGCTGATGAGGAAGCAGGCGCCCGCTCTAAACCAACAAATGACCCAGACGCAACGCGGACAAGGGGTAAGTGACGCCCCTACCCTAGGCGACTAGAATAAACTCAACAAAATCGACGAAGGGAAAAGGACCACTTACCACGTTGAACTGGGCGCCTTGTTTCACCACCATCGCCAGAGGCGCCCGCGCCCGAGGCGCCGGGGCCAGAGGTCTTGTCTTGTTGTGGAGAAGACATTTTGGACGAAAGCGCTGCGTCGGAAGCGAAGAACTGACAGGAAAGAGGACAGAGGTCAGAGCGGAAGCTAGAGAGAGGTCAGAACAAAAGTCTAGAGAGAGGTCAAATGGAAGAAAGTGACAGCATCACGAGGGGGGGGGTATTTAAAGAAAAACGAAGACTCACCAAACCTGCCCACTGCATGACACGTGTCAGTCATGCCGAAGGAACCCTTCCGCTCCCCCCACCTTTTGGTCTTTTCGCGAGCCACAAGACCCCGGGCGGACCCTTGAGCTTCCCCCACCCTTTCCTTTTTGGGGAAATTTCTCAACTCCCAAACTTCGAATTTCGAATTTTCTTTTCTCCAAATTTCCCCGGCAAGCAAAGCGTGGGTGAGGGGGGGCATAAGGGATAAGGACACACGTCAAGAACGACACCGTGAGAGGACGCCTATAAAAAAGGTTGCGGAAAGAGAACACACGAAGCAGTGAGCCCAGGCGAGGATCCAACGCCCGAAAGGGAGGGGTAGTTAGAAAAGGCGCCCCATTTGGAAAGAAGCGCCCCATTTGGCGAGAGGCGTAGAAGCACATGGAAGAGCATACAGCAAGGCCGAATTACAACTAGAGGTTCAGTCAGGCGCTCGAAGGCGAAGCCACGAGCACCTAACTGGGGGGGCAATTGTTGGGGGTATTACCCAGCAAGCTAGGAGCTTGGGCTCCCAAAGAAAGAGTTGGGGGCAAGGCCCAAAAGATAAGAACCAATATCCACTAGTGGCTCTTGGGCCCAAACAAGAGAAGGGACCTTAAGAATAAAACACCAAAAGCCAGGTGGCGGCCAACTGTCTGGTGGACCACTGCTTGCGGGCGCCTGTCATGTGTCAGGAGCCTGGCAGAGCTGTGGGATGCCTGTCATGTGTCAGGAGCCTGACAAGGCGGTTAGCTGTCTCACAGAGGGGGCACATAGCATTAAATGAGGATGGTGACGTGGCGGAGATCAACCTCGGGTTCGGTGAGTATAAATAGGGGCAGTCGATAGCATTTATGCAGGTTGGACTCTCTCTCCCCAAAATACTACTTGAGAACTTTACTCTCCCGCAGAGACTAACTTGGGCGTCGGAGGATTCACGGGCCAAGGCGCCCTCCTCTTTGTGTGTGTAGGTGGGCTTCAGGTGAGGGGAGACGTCCGGACGGTGAAGAGGGTATCGTGGCTCAAACACCTAAGATTCAATAATCCCTCACATATAGCAGAACCCATAATCCAACAATCATTTAACGTGTTCTAACTTCAATAACGTTGGTCGTTTGGTACCGTAGGCTAATTCCTCGATCCACATATAGTCCTAACGCCATTAATTAATTGGGTTATCGAGACTGTCTAACATTATTCATAATCATTTCCAGGCTAGATAGTAGGTGTAATTTGCTCATTAACGCTGTCATTGGCATAACAAGAAAAATATTCCAATAGAGTCCAAAAACTATATACAACCATAGAACTCTTTAAGCAAAACTCACCAAGTAGTGTAATAGTGTAGTAGATAGTAGTTATCTTAGTATTCTGTTGGGCATGTGACTCGGACCTAGCCGTGCCAGAGGAACGCACCGACACTACCCCAGATGCCGCCAAACCCGTCAGGGCGCGACGCGACCGGAGACCTCCAGCGCGGTCCAGCGCGAAGACCCCCCGCGCGGTTCAACGCGAAGACCTCGAGCGTGACACCTCAGCGCGGCTCGGCGCGAAGACCTCGGGCGCGGCACAGGCTACGCGCACGTGGAAAGATCAAAACGTGGAAAGACCAAAGAGCCGCAGAAAGTGTCATCTCGCTTCCCGAGGGGTAGTCACATCAGGGTCCTAAGCACAAGCATAGGTAAGTCTCTGACATGTCCTAGGTAGAGGCATGGCCTAAATCCCTGACATGTCAGTGGTCATGTCATTGTACCATCATGTAACTCAACCACTCACCCACCACCATGTAGCCTATAAATATGGCATTTACTCTGGTGGGTGAGGGGATCAGATTTTTCAGTCTCTATCTCTAAAAACATCGACTTCTCTCTCTAAAAACTAATTCTCTCATCCCTGTTTCCCAAGATCTTGGTTCTACATCAATACGGTCGATTTTCCTTGCTTACCTCCCTTGACCCACTTTCTTTCCCGAACCTCACTCCTACACTCAATTAGGTTCAAACAATTGGCGCCCACTGTGGGGCCAAGTAGAGAAGCAAAGAAAAACAACCAATGGTTGAACACAATCCCAACTTACCTGATGAAGCAACACCCATCAAAGCAATGACCAACCCAAGAACATTCGTGGAAACCAGCAACCTCAACGCGGTGCTTATCGAAGAAGAAGAAGAAGAGCCCGAGCTGACCGCCAAGGAAATGAGGCAGCTGATGGCGAGGCAGAATAACGTCATAGCCGATATGCAAAAGCAAATGAGCCAAGTCATAGCGCTCATGATGAGCAAAGAAGCCGCGACAACAGTGGAGGCGACACCAAGCGCGCCACCACCCGCACCGTCACCCGGGAAAGCGATAGGAATCGCCCCGCCACCACAACCCGCACCGGCCGAATTCCCGGCCGAATTCCCTGCGTGCGAAGTGCAACAAGCCGAGCCGTCGGGTAGGGCAGACCTCAGTTTTCTGGAGCAACACTTGTCTCCGCAATACCGACCCAACCCACCCAAGAGGGCGCTCCACCAACCGCTAAGCGCGGAAATCATGGCGGAACACCTGAGCGGAATGCCACCCGCCCTCCCAACATATAACGGGACCACTGATCCCGAAGACCATGTGAGCACCTTCTGCCTGCGGATGCAACTCCAAACCAACTCCAACGCGGCACTATGTCAAACCTTGCCATCAACATTCTCCGGAATATGCCTCGATTGGTATAACAGGCTCCCGAACGGGATCATCCGCTCATTCGAGGAGTTCATACTCCTATTCACGACGAAGTTCGCGTCCCAAAAGAGAATGCCCCTCCACCTCAAGGCGCTGATAGACATCAGGCAAAAGGATGGGGAAAACCTGCGAGCATTTTACGCCAGGTGGTCCAGGGTGGCGATGGCAGTGCGCGACCTTACCCCCGAAACCGCCGCCCATCACCTTATGGAAGCCACCACCAACATGGAGCTCAAGCGGGCGCTAGCAAAAAGGCCCGTAACACTATCGACAGAGTTGGAGATGAAGATCGAGAAGGCAATTACGCCGGAAGAAACCCTCGGAGCGGGATCTGTCAAGCGCTTCGAACCAGCCAAATTGCCGCGAGAGGAACAGGGGCGTCGGCAGCTCCCGCTGCCGCGAGACCAATTGGCGCAACTACACAGCGGGCCAAAGCGCCACCCCCCTCCCCCACAAGAGCAAGCTCAGCGAGGACGATCGCCAGACAGGCGCGCATCCCACGCCTTCACACCGCTTAACGACTCCGTGAAGAACGTGTTCCACGTTCTCCGCGAGAAGGGCTACAAGCTCAATTGGCCCGCGCCTTTGAAGTCCTTACCCCACATGCGTGACCCAAAAAAGCATTGTGACTTCCACAGAGCAACGGGGCACTGGACAGAAGATTGCCGAGAACTACGTTATGAAATAGAAGGCCTCATACGACGAGGATTGCTGGCCGAGTTCACACACGAAAAAGAGAAACAAGTAGGGGGCCCCCAAAACCCGCCACCACCCCCACAAGCCAACTACAACGAAGCCACTGGCGCGTATGTAGTGCGAAAAGAAATAGGGGTGGTGAGAGTGGAAGGAGATTGTCCGAAGAAAAAAACCAAGCGCGAACGCGCGATTGAATTCGCAGCGGCGGATGTACAAACAGGGGGCCAGCTAAGCTTCGACGACACCGAATTACCGCAAGGAATTCCGTCAGAAGATACGCTCATCATCACCGCTCTGGTGGCCGCCTGCAAAATACACCGCCTACTGATAGATGGAGGTGCCGCGGCAGACATTCTCTTTCAAAGCACTATCGACCAAATGGACATCGATCCGCGCTTAATCAAGCGCGCCCAAGGGAACTTGGTCGGCTTCTCTGGAACGAGAGTTCCAATAATTGGTGTGGTAACTCTTCCTGTTGTTATCGGAGACCAAGAACCGCGCGTCTCAAAGCAAGTCGAATTCACAATAGTCGACTGCAAATCGTCCCACAACGGCATCTTGGGCCGACCCTTCCTAGCAAAATTCATGGCCCTTCCATCCACATGCCACCAGAAGCTTAAGTTCCCCACCAAGATGGGAACTGGAGAGGCGCGCGGGACGCCATGGGGAGCCCCAAAGCTCGAAGGAGAGGCCCGACAAACTAACATTGTCGACACTAGGCCAGAGGAACCCCACCCGGAATCGATGGATTCTGATTTTGAGGTCGCGCTCGACCCAACCGAGCCGACTAGGAAAATACGCATCTCGACTCACGTCCGCGACGACGCGATTGAGCCGCTGATCGCGCTCCCGAAGGAATATAAGGAGTTATTTGCCTGGTGCACAGAAGACATGCCGGGGGTACCAAGGCATGTAGCCCAACATTGCCTCGCAGTCCCGCCTAGTGCGCCTCCGAGGCAACAAGCGCGACGTAGCTTCACTGGCGACAAGCTGAAAGCCATCGAAGAGGAGTTGGCGGCAGGGTTGATCCGCCCGGTCAAATACACGAAGTGGTTGGCAAACGTGGTCCTGGTGAAAAAATCTTCAGGGGCTTGGCGGATGTGCGTCGACTACACAACAATCAACAAAGTATGCCCGGGAGACCCTTACCCCATGCCGCGCATTGACCAACTGATCGACGCCACTGCCGACCACGAGACACTGTCTTTCCTAGACATGTTCTCAGGATACCACCAAATCCCAATGTCGCGCGAAGATGAGGAAAAAACGGCGTTTATGACTCCCTTCGGAAACTTCTGTTTCGTCGGAATGCCGTTCGGACTGAAGAACGCGGGCGCGACATAACAAAGAATGATCGATTCAGTGTTCTCACAACAGAGGGGGCGGAACATCGAGGCATATGTGGATGACCTCATCGTTAAAACTAAGGCTGGCAACTCGCATCTGGAGGATCTGCGCGAGACATTCGATGCGCTCCGCAAACACAGCCTCCGCTTGAACCCACTGAAGTGTGTTTTTGGAGCAGAGGTAGGGAAGTTTCTTGGGTTCATGATAACCAAGCGCGGCATCGAAGTTGACCCAAAAAAAATCACCGCGGTCCAACAACTCCGGGCACCCAGGAACGCATTGGAAATTCAATCCCTGAATGGCAAGATAGCGGCGTTAGGGAGGTTCATACCAAGGTCTGCCGACAAGTTTGCGCCCTTCTTCAAAACGCTCAAAAACGGCGCACAATTCGCATGGTCTGAGGAGTGTGAAGCGGCATTCCAAGAGCTAAAGGCGTATCTTGTATCCCCTCCTATATTAACCGCTCCCAAGCTTAATGAAAAACTTTTCCTGTATCTTGCTGTGTCAACAAGGGCTGTGAGCGCGGTACTGATATCCAGAAGGGATGGCAAAACCGAGCAACCTGTATATCATACTTCGCGTACCCTTGTCAGCGCGGAAACAAGAAACTCCCCAATAGAAAAAGCCGCCCTGGCGTTGGTGAGCGCCTCACAGAAATTGCGCCCATACTTTCAAGCGCACCAAATTACCGTCCTGACCAACCTCCCGTTGAAAAAGATCATGACTTCAATGGAAGTGTCCGGGCGCATGGTCAAATGGGCGGTCGAACTCTCAGAGTACGATATTCAATATGAGCCAAGACCAGCAATAAAGGCCCAAATCCTAGCGGATTTCATCGCCGAGGGGGTCACTCTCGAAACAACGCCAGAGGGTGTATGGGAGGTTTATGTTGATGGAGCTGCGAGCAAACATGACGCCGGCGTCGTCCACGAAATAGCAATAAGATTCAGAGCGTTGAAGACAAATAACGCGGCTGAATACGAGGCCATCCTAGCGGGAATGACTGCCGCCCATGACTTGGGCACTAGAACGATACGGGTACTCTCCGACTCCTCTCTGGTAGTCAATCAACTGAACGGGACATTTGACGCAAAAGAAGACACACTTGCGCATTATATAGATCGCGTCAAGCTACGGGCAGCCACCTTCGAGGCGGTAACGTACATGCAAATACCGAGAGAGGAAAACGTGCACGCCGACATGTTATCCAAGCTAGCGACTGCTATCGACTTCGAGTCCACGCGCCTCGTGTCTGTCCAAAAAGAGAAGGAGGAAAGTCGCCCAGAGGTAGCAATTAACACAACTCAGCTCACGACCGACAAGGACTGGAGACACCCAATTGTGAAATATCTACAAGACGGCACAGTGCCAGAAGACCAAAGGAGGCATGGACCCTAAGGCAAAAGGCGACCCGATGTACACTCATCGAAGGAGAGTTGTATCGACGGTCATACTCGGGTGTCTATTTCAAATGTATCGGACAAGAAGAAGCGCGCGACTTGGTGCGCGACCTGCACGAAGGGTTGTGTGCAATGCACGCTGGGCCACGCAGCATGGAACGTACCATCTTGCTGCATGGATACTACTGGCCGCGAATAAAGAAGGCTGAGCCCATGGCCCTTCGCGCAATGGGGAGTGGATATCTTGGGTCCCTTCCCAACGGAAAAAGGAAAACGCAAATACATTATCGTGGCAGTAGACTACTTCACCAAATGGATCGAAGTTGAAGCACTAGCCTCGATAACGGCGCAACAGGTGACGCGCTTCCTGAAGAACAACATTCTGTTGCGCTTTGGGGTCCCGAACGCGCTCATCTTCGATCATGGGAAGCAGTTTGACTGCGAAGAGGTGATAGATTTCTGCGACCAAGTAGGAACCATCGCAAGGTTCGCATCGGTAGCTTATCCCCAAGCCAACGGCCAAGCGGAATCCGCCAACAAAGCAATCATGCACGGCTTGCACACCCGCTTGAACGATGCCAAAGGTAATTGGGCTGACGAGCTCAACACAGTGCTATGGGCGCACCGCACCATGTACAAAGTGGCAACGGGCGAAACCCCTTTCGCCATCACATACGGCACCGACGCGGTAATCCCCATAGAGACAACAGCCCCGACCTATCGAATCACGAGGTACAACGAAGAAACCAACGATGAAGCGCGCTTGCTGGAGCTGGACTTGTCACAGGAAAGGCTCGAGTTGGCAGCCATCAAGCTGGCCGCAATGAAAGAGCAGGTAGCCAAGTACCACAACGCGAAGCTGATTCCACACAAGTTGATCCTCGGAGACCAAGTGCTACGGCGGAACTTCCGTCCCGACCCCAAGCACGGAAAGCTCGCCTCAGTGTGGGAGGGTTCATACCTAATCCGCGAAGTGGTCGGTGCCAATACCTTCAAACTCACCGAGTTGGGGGGCAACAAGATACAAAGAACGTGGAACGCGCAAAATCTCAGGAAGTATCACCAGGCAACTTAATATGTATTTTACTCGCTATGGCGCTTTGTCGCAAAGGAATGAAAAGTACTCAGTTCGCAAGAACAAAAATTAGCAATAGTCATGCACTATTCGCGCCCACACAGTTCGCAAGAAAAAAAATTAGCAATAGTCATGCACTATTCGCGCCCACTCAGTTCGCAAGAACAAAAATTAGCAATAGTCATGTACTATTCGCGCCCATCAGTGTTAGGCTAAACATCCTCTCCACTCTTCTTGCGGCGCAGCAAAGGCTGAACATCCTCTTCCTCGTCATCATCAGCCTTCTCCCCGTCAGGGCGCTCCTCAGCAGTCTCCCCGTCCGGGCGCTCCTCCTCTTCCTCATCCCTGGACTCGGAGTCAGACTCCAAGGGCCGCTTCTCGCCAATCCACATCTTGACGTGTTGGACCATCTCGCAAGTATCCCAGCGAACCCCCGGGTTTTCTGGCCGAACCTTCTTCCCGACCGCGATCACGGCCTTGGTCATGGCGTCCGCCAAAATCTTCCCGAAAGAGGGAGAAGACTTAAACTGACGAACGGCCGCAACCTCGGCCGCGCTAACAGCTTCCGCTTTCGCGACACTGTGAAGGCGGACCAGGTCATCCTTCTCCTTTTGGAGCTCTTCTCGAGCTCGCTTCAGCTTCTCAGCGAAAGAGGCCTCCAGCTGTTCTCGGATGGCGGAACGCTCCTCGACCCGCACCTGCTCTTTAGCCACCTCCACGTCGGCGGCCAACTTGCTCTGCAGGACGTCGAGTTCCTCCATCGCCTCGTTGGCTTTATTCGTTGCCACGTCGGCACGATTGTTTGCCCCAACAACCTTCCCCTCCAGCTGGACGATCTTCGCCTCTTCAGCCTTCATCTTTGCGCGCTGCGATGCGCGCTCCTGTTGGGCCCGGAAGGTCGCCAACAAACCCTACAACCACAACGCTAAAAGACTTAGCAAAACATTGCATTCAATAAAAAAGATAACTTCGAAGACTCCGCGAGAACTCAACCCAATCTTACCGCGAAGTGGACCTGAGCCAGGTCATGAAGGGGATCGGACTTCTCCAATCGCGGCAGAATACTTAGGACAGACCCGAGCGCCCGCAGTGCGGTATTCGCGAACGCCAGATTGCAAGCCGCCTCGGTGTGAATCCGCACATCGCGGAAGTAGTTGACAGCAGAGGTGCCGGGAGCGGCAGTGGCGGGAGTCCCCCCAAAGCCAGCCATCTCGGGCAGCTTTTGCTGGACAGTGGCTCCCGACGAGCTGCCAGCCGCCACCCTCTCAGGCCGAGGAGGCCTATTCACCTGCGCCTCCGGCTCCGAAAGCGCCAGAGATAGCTCTCGCGCCGCAGACGACGATTGTTCCGCTTGTGGAGTCTGCGCCGTCTGCGCAGTTGGTTCTGCCAAATGAGCCGCCTTGCGGGGCTTTTCAACCGCCAGTGGCTGCTGAATTTCCTTCCGCTTCGCGCTTACCTTCTTCTTCTTCTTATCAGCGCGTGGCGCCTTCACGACGTCGTCAACCGACATCATGCTAACCAGGCTGGAGAAGTCAACACCTGCGCCAATAAATCGTAAGACAACTAACCATCGTCAAACAGCTCCTCCAAACAAGCCTCGCGGACTCCCCCCGTGTATAAATTGATCCTATGAGGCATGCACGCCTCATACTCATCGTTGAGCCCGACATAGTTGCCTGTATCCGACTCATATCCGAGCGTGCTGCCTTTCTTCCAGACAGTAGGCTCCTCCAAAGACTCACTCGCCCACTCTCCGGGAGTGGGCTTGACATAGAAGAAGCGCTCGAACCAAGTTTTCTTTAACTTGGGCGACCCATACACGAAGCCATCGGGCTTCTTGTCGCGACGCTTGATGGAAAGGCAGTCGCTTCTTGTTGTTGGCTCCTTAATCTTATATATCTTCCGGAAGAGGCCGTAAGTCGGCTCGATGTTAAGCCTTTTGCACGCGAGGCGGAGACAGCTCGCGTGCATGATTACACACGGAGAGAGCCGCCCGACGGAGCAGTTAAGGCGCCTATACAAAGCGCATAATAGCGGGTCGATGGGGAACTTGAACCCCATCACCCAATACTCTATATAGACGCCAAACCACCCCGGGGGCAATTGCCCACCATACTTCGCGCAGAAGGAGCGGCGTACTCCCAATGGGGGGGCAAGCCCAGGCCGCGAACTATCTCTGCCACGTCATCAACATCGTATGTAGAAGCATGGTCGGGCCCGCGCTTGAGATTGTCGTGCGGCGCCGACTGATCGCCCCACATCTCTGCCCATTCTATAACAGTATACGCGGCGCCAACACCGCGTAACCCCAGTCGGGCCATGGCCTCCGTCACGAGCACAACATGATGCGACTCTGATTGTGCGCCAGAGTCTTCGCGCGCTTCATTGTTGACAACCCCTGACCTGCCATCACGGTCACGCCGGATAATCAGCACCCCACGAGCTCCTTGTCTTGCCTGCCCGCTCCCGGAGGCAACCATACCCACGTCGGAAGAACCGCCGAGGTCATTCTCCGACTCGACGTTGAACGACGGCATCGCCGGAATCCCTTCGTCACCGCCGTCGTCCCCATCACCGGAACCGCCCAATTCCAGCGAACGATCAGTAGAAGCGTGCGAAAGAGGGGAGAGATTACCTTCTTCGCCTTGTACGACCTCGGCCTCGTCGATGTTAATGCTAGCCATGATAATAACTCGAGTTTTAGCAACAGCAAAAGGAGAATTGAGGTTGTAGAAGAAGGAGAGGAATCTCGAAGAAGGGATGAACGAAGAAGCAGGAAACAGAGTCGAAGGAAACAGATGGTCCAACTCCCCCACAGCAAGCCTATATTTATAGTCGGCCAGGGGAAAACGAAGGATTAAAGTCACATAGGGATCCGTAACCGTCAGATCCTACCAAATCTTTTCGAATTTCAAAAAATCCCCGCCCAAGTAGCCCAATCATACAGGGACACGTGGACACCTACCATCATAGGTACTAGTCGGCGACGCCACAAGTGCCGCGCACCGCCTGGGGGGCATGACACACCCGCGAGGAATAAAAAACACACCCCAAGCCCAACTTCAATCGCGCACGAAAATCAAGTAAACGCGTGCTCAGTACAACTTCAACCGCAAACGTCGCGCGCGACTCATAGCACGCCCCATCCTCAACTTAAAGTGACGCGCACAACCAGCGTGAAGAATTCCACGAAAACCGCGCGATTAACACAACCTCAATCGCAAGTGTCGCGCGCATCTCGAAGTGACGCGCACAACGAGCGCGAAGAATCCCACGAAAACCGCGCGATCAGCACGACTTCAATCAGGCGGAAATCAGCGCGATCAGTAACGAACCCGAAAAATTGACCCCACGGAGATCACGCAGGCCCGAGTCAATCAAGCGGAAATCTAAACAGGTGGTATTCACAGAACACCCCCTGATGGGGGGCAATTGTTGGGCATGTGACTCGGACCTAGCCGCGCCAGAGGAACGCACCGACACTACCCCAGATGCCGCCAAACCCGTCAGGGCGCGACGCGGCCGAAGACCTCCAGCGCGGTCCAGCGCGAAGACCCCCCGCGCGGTTCAGCGCGAAAACCTCGAGCGCGACACCTCAGCGCGGCTCGGCGCGAAGACCTCGGGCGCGGCACAGGCTACGCGCACGTGGAAAGATCAAAGCGTGGATCATACCAATGAGCCGCAGAAAGCTTCATCTCGCTTCCCGAGGGGTAGTCACATCAGGGTCCTAAGCACAGTCATAGGTAAGTCTCTGACATGTCCTAGGTAGAGGCATGGCCTAAATCCCTGACATGTCAGTGGTCATGTCATTGTACCATCATGTAACTCAACCACTCACCCACCACCATGTAGCCTATAAATATGGCATTTACTCCGGTGGGTGAGGGGATCGGATTTTTCAGACTCTATCTCTAAAAACATCGACTTCTCTCTCTAAAAACTAATTCTCTCATCCCTATTTCCCAAGATCTTGGTTCTACATCAATACGGTCGATTTTCCTTGCTTACCTCCCTTGACCCACTTTCTTTCCCAAACCTCACTCCTACACTCAGTTAGGTTCAAACATATTTCATGGGTCCAAGGTTAAATTTTTTGTCTCCCCATCAAAATTTCCACGCATTTTTTTAGCATGTGCCCATTTTCAAGTGAGGTCCATAACCCTACACCACATAACGTAATGATAAATAGCACATTTATTTACGTGGTATAATAATACAAAATGTCGAATAACTATGTTTCACAAGTAGAAAAAAAAAACATATAAAGAAAGGACAAATTATCAACTACACAAGAGTTAAAACCTTCTCTTCATCTCAACATTAAACGAAATAGACCAAGAAAGAATGGAACCAAACTTAGTAGGTGTATAGTGTGTTTCCACCACAATATGTTTAAATCCACGTACCCACTAATTAATCATCCTACCAAACTAGAGACACACATGTAGTTAATAGTTATGATGGATTTGTTTCTTCTGAAAGAAAATTTGTTTAATTCATGGTGCTTGGAGAGCCACTAATTAAGGTAGTAAAAGCTTAATTAATTGAGCCACGTGGAGCAAGTAATCTTCTTCTGTCTAATCTAATCCACTACTCGCAAGTAGGGGTGGGCAACGGGACGGGACGGGATACCCGTCCCGTTTTAAACGGGTACCCAGTCCCATTTGGAGACCAAAATCCATCCTATATCCCAAACCCATATGGGAAACGAGTACCCATTACCCGTACGGGACAGATAACGGGTACCCATTCTACCCATAAATACCCAAAGTTTAAATGACATCACATTACATATCTTAATAATAACATGCTCTTGCGGGGAATAATAAGAACACGGATATGATCAAAACATAAATTCAATCTCTATATACACAAACATTCATTTCAAAACATGTCCCTAAACGTTTTAGCTAAAGACAATTACATCCCAAAGGCAAACCCACTGCCATTTTCCCACTGTATCGCCAAAGGGTTTTATTACTTCATGGTCTTAGGGTGCTCCCACACTTTCCTCACTGACTAATTGTCCCTGGCATATGAAGTACCCTCAACAGAGCCCTGATTTGGAGGATTTCATTCTTAAGCCCAAGATCCTGGGATACTCACCTGCTAAAACGAAGCATATATTTATCATCAGTATGTTTTCCTTAACTCAATCAATGATGCTAAGCTAGCCGTTATGTGTCTGATTACACAAGCAGTATACCAACTTTTCATGTCCTTAATTTGAACCCTAGCCCCCTTTTTCTTTAGGCAATGCTTACACCTTCCATAAAACTTTCGATTTTTCTTCTCAAAGCTCAAGGAGTATAAGAACTCTGAACACAAAAGCATATGTGCGTCTCACGGTCTCAGTGGGTAAGGGCCGAAAATGGGTTTTGAATTGGGCTGGGCCTGGGCGCATGGGCTGAATTAAATCTGTCTTTGTAATTTGAATGGGTACAACGGGTACCCATATTTCCCAAACGGGTATTTGCGGGTAACCCGCGGGTACCCATATTAGGATTGTACAATCCCAAGTCCCATCCGTTTAAAATATTACGGGTAATATGGGTACCCGAAACCCTTAAAAAACGGGACGGGTACGGGTATACCCAAATACGCGTTTCCCGTTGCCCACCCCTACTCGCAAGGTAGGAATCGAGTGGAAGTCTAATCCATCTGACTACCAAAGACAACAAAAACCCAAATTAAAGGGTGCATGCTCCCTCCTCCTACTTCACTATTTAATTGGAACCTTGCAATTATTCCTAATTTAAGAAACAAAATCGTATTCATTAAAATTTAATATTATCCTGTTAAGTGGATCTTTCAAACGTCAGTTTCCAACTAGCATCATTTGTT
Source organism: Linum tenue (assembly GCA_946122785.1). NCBI lineage: Eukaryota > Viridiplantae > Streptophyta > Magnoliopsida > Malpighiales > Linaceae > Linum > Linum tenue. The sequence goes on along the minus strand of CAMGYJ010000004.1, from coordinate 17,114,269 downwards.
TTGAATTAGCTATTTTTTACTTGTTAGTTTTTGGCATTATTAACAACTAAATAACTAGCATATCTTGGTGAGAACAAGGAGAATAATCGAGACTAAATATATGTATACAATTACGTACGGCGAATAATAAAAATTAATAATTCATCTAGCTTATAACATGGTGATGCAGTGGGCTGGGGATGGGGCCCAATTAGTAGGAATTGGCATGCGCATGGTCTGGGTTTAAGCCCAGTAATTGGGATTGGAAGGTCTAAATTATATTGTCTTAGGGGTCGTTTGGAAGTTGTGATTTCAAATGGTGTATTGAGCTAATTCATGTATTTGTGAGATTAAGTCGTTTTTTTAGGTTATATTGAACTAGAATACATGCATTTACTTTTTGGAGGCCCCACCACAATCACTCAAAATTGAGGGATTGTGAATCTCTACTTTTTGTTGAGATTGTTCACAATCACTCAAATTAACTTTTATGCCTTTACAACAAAAACACAATCTAAACCTCCAAACAAAGTATTTGTCTAATACATCAATTGATTCAATACATCAAATGATAATACACTAATTGACCCAATACATCAATTTGAAGAATCACAACTACCAAACAACCCCTTAGTTTTATGCATTTTTTTACTAGTACTTTGACGAAAAGTTACTTGTATACTTTGAATATCGCGTGCAAATATAAGGGACTCTTCCATTTAAATTTAATGGGATATACAAATTTGTTTGTTTAAAGTGGAAATTCAATTTTTCATAACAAAAGTTTGAGGCGTGAATTACCAGTCTATACTATATTGATAATGTTTAGTAGTACATGCCAGGGGCGGAGCTACCTTGTGCCTCGGAGGGGCCCCGTCCCCCGAGAATTTTGGAGATCGCGTGTAAAAATATCGGGAATTTTAAAAATTCTGAAGAAATTAACTATTGTAGAATAACAATAACGTGCAATAATGAGTAACATTGTCTGGGTCTAGTCTAATGGAATGTAGCATCTGCCTGCTATTTGTAAATAGCCATTACAATGGTTTAATCCCTGGTAGCAACATTGTTTTTTTAGTTTTCCTACTTTGGTTGAGTTTTTGTTTAAAATTTAGACCGATCACTTAACTTTTGTACTTATTCAAATACTTTTTAATTTCAAAACTAGTTAATGAAATTTTGGAGCTTATAATATTTTTCTAATTTAGATAATTAAATTTTGAAGTCTAGATAATTAAATTTTGAAGCTTATGACTCACAATGTAAATATTTTCTTAATTTTTTTACGGATATTATACAATAAAGTCCGGCCCCCCGACCACTGGATCCTAGCTCCGCCCCTGGTACATGCATAAGATTATATCACAGTGGTATGTGAAGTGTACTATGGTGGTGTGAGTATATTATAATGTAGAATAGTTGTATACATGATAGTAGTAGTATACTAACCACCGTCTACCATATTTCACCATCGTCTACTACCAGTTACAATTATCACTATATACCAAGGTGGTGTATGGTGGTATATTTGGTCCTGAAAAATTTTCCCAATAACTTTGTAAATCATGATAGATCGCAACAAATTTGTTTCTTCTATGAAAAAGTTTTCTGAATTTGAGTTAAAACAAACATGGTACAGAGTAGTACCGGGTGGTAACAGATAATAACGAGTGGTAATGATGATATAAAAAAATTTCATAATATATCAAAAATGAATATCGCTTGCTTCAAGCTGTCTTTGTCCCTTTGTAGATTGCTTGACAAACATGTCGCCAGATTCTGGTGGGGTGGGACAAATGATCAGTCACGAATCCGCTGGATCTCCTGGCGTAATATGTGTCGCAGCAAACATGATGGGGGGATGGGTTTCCGCCGATTTGAACAGTTTAACCAGGCCTTACTGGCTAAAATTGGATGGTGCATCCTCAATGAACCCATCTCCCTGCTGGCGCAGATATATAAAGGTAAATACTTTCCGAATGGGAGTTTTCTTCAAGCCACTACACGCTCTCGGCCTTCATGGGGCTGGAAAAGTGTGATGTTTGGGAGAGAATTGCTTGAGAAGGGGCTTCGGTGGCAGATTGGGAACGGAAAAACGGCGTCACTACTCTGGTAGAATCGGATTCCACAAATCCACCCTGACCTTCCGGTGGCTAACCCACAGGTGCTTCCGGTGGGGGGTGATCCTCGGGTGGAGGAGGTTCTGGATCCGAATGGGGGAGGTTGGTGTGATGCCAAGTTGGGCCAGTGGTTTGATCCCCCAACTTGCCGCCGCATTAAAGCTATTCCTCTGCCAAGACACTCTATGGAGGACAAACTTATCTGGCATGGTACGGATGATGGCACGTTTACTGTTAAATCAACCTATCATCTAGCTGTTGATCTGGATAGAAGGACTGGCTTGTGGAGGTCTATGGCCAGCTGGATGGATAGAGCTAGCTAGATTAGGCTCTGGGAGGCCAACATCCCTCCCAAGTTGAAGGTGTTTGTCTGGCAGATCTTTCAACGTATCCTCCCGACTACGGAAGCACTTATAGATAAACGGGTCCCTGTTCTCCCTCGTTGCCCGGTTTGTTGGGGGGCATCGGAAACGTTGGAGCATTTGTTCCTAGACGGTCCAGTGGCCCGGGCCCTGTGGGACTACTCGGGGCTGGAGCATCTGGGGCAATGCTTGCCCCACCATACTTTTCCTCTCTTCCTCAAGAGACTGTTAAACATAATTGAGCAGCCCTCGGTTTTTATGTTGGTGGTGGCCATTCTCTGGTGGAATTGGAAGTCTCGAAATTGGGTTGTCTTTGAATGCAAGCAGTTTGGATTCCCAACTTTGATGCGCTAGTATCACCAGCAGTGTAAGAATGGGAGAGTGTGATGGGTACCAGGATGCCACAGGGTATGCCTAATTTTTTCTCCAAATTTATTTAACTGGTTATAACTCTTTCGTTTAAGGTAGGAAATCGAAAAACTTTTGCACAGAAAAATTCTACATCAACTTCCATATATTTTGGAACAAAAATTTGAGACACTATATTGCTAGTCTATACCATTTTCCTCAAATGATTTTCCATAAATTTATATAGTATAACCTATTTAAATTAATAATATAGTATAAATTAATAATTTCTCCGGTTCTGACTTGGGTCAGTGTAAAAAATGAGCAAATTTAATATAATAATAAAATAATATTTTTGTAGACCAGTCTACATAAATACATGTATGTTTAACTCTATAAATTAATAATTATAAAAATACAATTCATCTACATATTTATAATATATCTAAGGATAATCTAGAAAAATATGAATATATAGTTTTTTTGTTTATTCTTGAAGTTGAAGTCTAATAAAAGTTCATCTTAAACTTTCTTTATTACACTCAAAGTCTTCGGTGTTGTCTTCTCTAATTGCATGAAGTATTTTTGAAGAGTCGATGCGGCTGTAAGTGCTTCTTTTCTTGTGGCCGGTTCCAAAGGTGTTGAATCGTCATCTCCTTCATCCTCAATTGAACCCTCTATGACATCAACCACAATTTCTTCTAATGTTTGTGCCACGATACATTCATCATTTTCACCTGGATATTCCAACAAATGACTATTATAAATTATTAATTTATCGATTAATTAATAACTATTATAAATTAATAATTTTCACGGTTCCAACTATATTAATTTATAGATGTTATACTGTAGATCACGATGAACTCGTTTCTTATATACAAAAAATTTCAAAATTTTGGTTTAAAAATGAAGGGGGTACCAAAATGGTAACTAGCGATACAAAAAAATTCTCGAAATATAAAAAAAAATACAGATATAATTTTGTAGATCACAATGAATCGGCTCATCTCTCTAAGAAAATAAAATTCGTGTTAAAATAAAGAAGATACAAACCGATTAAAAAAAGCAGGGGGGAAAAAACATTAATTCCAACCCTTATATCTGACCCAATCAAAATTAAGAGATCGAGAAATGTATAATTAAGCGTTATACAACATACCCTAGATCTGAAATATGATTATCTAAAAAGATATAGACTCACTTAAGTGGTAGCTATACTAAATTTAAAATTTGATGTAGAGAAGTCAAAATAGAAGAAGAAAAACAAATAAATATTAGTGAGAACTCATATTCTCAAACGGGCGAATTTAGAACATAACAATCAAAGTGGGAAAATAAATCAACACATACTCTAGACTCTACTTCATGTTCATGTTGCACATGAATAAGTTAATACCCGTAAGATATAAGTCCGAATAGATGAAGACAAACAGATGAGGAAATCCCTGGTCCTGAAATTCTATATCTCCAAAAGAATAACAAGTGTTGCAATAGGAAGTATTGATTTTGTGTACAAAAACTAATTTATATTAATCAGCCCACGTGTTAGTTATTATAAATTAATTATTATGATACTTCCAATGATAGTATTTGTTGTTTTCATCGGTGCAATAAGAACAATTCATTTTTAAAAAGAACAGTCTTTAACTTTCACTAATAGAATGCTAAGTGGAACAAGGTAAATGAATTAATTCTAAAGTTATTATGTGTTATGATGGGCCAAAAAATATATAGACAAAAAAAGACATATGTTTTAAAATTAAAATAACGTTACAAAATTTTACAATCGACTCGAATGCGACATTATGTATTAGCTAATGATCAAAATACTTCATTTCCCCCCTTACTTATCAAACGAGACATTTTGTTGGAGTAAATTTGTTTTGAGGAGAGGCACTATGGACAACAAAATGGATGATGAGAAAAAAAATCCCCATGTTTTCCTTGTCTTGCGTCAAAAGCAACCCTACTTCAGAGGTTTTATTTTGTTTGTTTTCTCACGGAGTCATGGGTTCAAACTCCAAATGCAATGCCTCCAACCCAAAAATAAAAAGGGAGAGAAAGAAAGTAACCCCTCAATGGAGAGGAAACAAATAAAATGGAAAACAATTAGATACTTTACCAAATGAAAAAACACTCCACAAATGGGACAGAGTCAGTCCTTCAAATTTTTTATTTTATTTTTATTTTGATATCTGAGGTCCTACATCTCTCCCACTTGTTGCTGCTCTTGGTCTCTGCTCTGCTGGCTATGCCTATGCTCTTCTGCCTGCATCTATTACTTTTTTCAAAACTAACCCCATACCCCCCTTCTCCCATCCCACGGCCACTAGTGACCTTCCTTCCCCCTTTCTCTCCTTTTTCCCCATTCCCATTTCTTCTTCCTCTCTTGTCTATCGAAAGATCAAATCTTTTTATGAATTGGTCTCTCTAATCTTCAGCGATTTAGATCATATCCTATTGCTGGGGTTCAGTGTTCCTGGTCCTTCTGCATGAATGTATTAATGCCTGTTTGACTTGGCAATTCTCGTCTGCTTCGTTAGCTTCAAGAGTAAGGGTGCTGCTGTCTTCTTTAATCAAAGTCAGGAAGCTCCCCATCTTTCAATTCGAACAGCTGGGTCAACGTGATACAGGCAGAGCTGAGCTGGGTATTGCTTGGAATTGGCCTTCTTCAATTTGGGCTCGAGTAGTTGGTTAGGATCAGGAAAAAAGGGCGTGCTTTCCTTGGATTGGGGTGATTCATAGTTCATGCTGGTTGCATAAGATGGAGAGGTTTAAGGCTAGATTTCTATTCTTTTAGCATCGAATGCTTGAGGTAGGTCAGTGGAATAGCATGAGGAATCTTTTTAAGAAGCTTCATAGTGCGCCTAATCAGCCAGAAAATACATCAGAAGGGGGATCGACTTCATCAAGAGGAAGTAAGTTGAGTTTGAGTGAGGCAGAAAGGCTTTTGCAGCCCAAGTCCAATGACAGCAAACCCTTTTCAGGTCTTTCGAATTGGTTGAATTCGGTTACTAATAGAAAGAGTCCTAGCCCGCCATCTTCTTCGAATGCGTCTAGAGGGGGAGAGAGGATGAAGCCATCTGATTCAGTTTCCAGTAGTGGTGCTTCTGATGTTGCATCTTCTAATGCAATGGTGCGTGATTCGGGCTCTGCAGCTTCTAGAGGTCTTGGTCATGGTAATATGGATGAAGAATATCAAATACAACTGGCTTTAGAGATGAGTGCAATTGAGGATCCTGAGGCAGCTCAAATTGAAGCTGTCAAGCAGATAAGCTTGGGCTCTTCTGATCCTGAGAACACTCCTGCTGAGGTTGTTGCTTACCGTTACTGGGTAAGATGTTTTTCGGCTCTTCCATCTTCACTCCCTGTATTCTGCTCGGAAAGTTTGGTTTCATTGTTTGGACACAGTTCTTACACATTCAAATGGGATGGTTTTTGGGAAAATGCAATAGGCTGGAACGGATCATGAGATCATCCCATGTCTAGTTGCAATTCCATGGCCTCACTGGTTTTACTGCAGTGGCGTTTATGCATGAATGCTGTGGCTCTATGGCCCTGTTAGTGCAGGAAGCTTAGGGAATTCCATTGGTGCTTATGATTTTATGCTGTAAGAGCTTGGCAAGCCAGGAAACAAAAAATGATTCAGAAAAGCACTTGGTACTGTCAGAATTTTGCATATTGAGGACTCAGTTATTCTGAATCATTTCGTGATGGGAGTGAATAAAGCACACCAATCTGGTAGCGCAGAGTACATGATAATTTTGGAAGGTCATGTTCTGTTGCGCTGTATAATGCTTTCATTATTTGTTTTCAGTTGGAAAAGTGGGAGTTCCCTCAAACCATGACCTGTAGATTAGGGTATAAATAAAACAACCAAAAGGGAAATGTGGGAAATTTAATTGTAACAAACTGTAGGAATCACGCTAACTTTGACTAGACTGAATAAGGATGAGGTAGATCGTGGTATTACTGCCATTTTATAGTGCAGGCTTCTATTTTCTTTAGGTACACTATGTTGCTAGGCTTTTGGTGTCATAGCCTCATAGGTACAAATTTGTTACACAACTGAAATCCAACAACCCCGATTCAGCAGGCCATAGTTTCTTAAGTGGTTTCTTCACTACAGCAGTCAGGATATAGTTCTTAACTATCTTTTGCTTTAATGCTTATCTTGATCGTTCTGATGACACATAGCAGATCAACTGATGCCCAGACCTTTAACTCATGGTCAATTTAAAGGGATGGTGTTGTTATTGTAAGTTACTGAGCAGTTTTTGGTCCCACTGAGCAGAAGAGAAGACTGTAAATTTTAATAGGTTACTGTTGACTTGTGCATTTTGCATCTCTTTAGTACCTGCAGTCTTTCTAACTATGTAGTTGCATGAGTTCTAGAGCATGTTGATTTGAGGATACTGTAGCAGTAAGGTTTCTATATTACTAACCAGCAAAAATTATGTATTTATATTTTATAGGCAAATAGTCAATTTACCTTGTTCTTCTTTTCCACGTGTGTATTTTTTTCTAATCCAGTTCATATTATGAAATTATGCATGATTCACAGAATTACAATGCTCTAAGCTACGATGACAAGATCTTGGATGGTTTTTATGACTTGTATGGAATATTGACCGATTCCCAATCGGACAGAATGCCTTCCCTGGTTGAGTTGCAAGCAACACCAGTCACAGAAAGTATCACTTGGGAGGCAGTGCTGGTTGACAGGACTGCTGATGCAAATCTGTTGAAACTTGAACAGAAGGCTCAAGGAATTGCTGGCAAGTTGAGGTCAGAATCTGTGGCTTTTGCAGATAGCCATTTAGTCAAGAAACTAGCCTCTTTAGTTTCTAACTACATGGGGGGATCAGTTGGAGATCCTGAGAACATGTCAAGAGCATGGCGCCGTCTTAGCTACAGTTTGAAAGTAACACTAGGCAGCATGGTTTTGCCCTTAGGATCTTTAACAATTGGAATGGCTCGTCATCGCGCACTGATGTTTAAGGTACGCTATCCACATTTTTACTATGACTTTGGTATTTGATGTCTAGGTGCTATAATGTGATATGTATGTACACTGTCAACATATGTTGCACATAATGTCTAATGCTATCATGTCGCTCACGTTGTTACCACATGCATATATCTAGTTTTGTAATTTAGTGAATCAGTAGTCACTGCGATATGTACAAGATGCCATGCCTGTTGTAGAACTGGGAACTTGTTGTCCCAATGCCAGTTTGTTACCCAGATTTGCAATCTGCTTAATTTCTCCTTTTTTGCAGCCATCCTTATACTTCTATTTGAAGATCTGTTGCAGGTGAAGCATTTGATTAATTAGCTTCGTCCTTGTTAGTTACAAAATATGTTTACATTGTTATTGTAATAGTGAAGACTCAGTACTCTGAAATCTTTGAGAAAAGAACCCTCATGTTGGTTTCAACATGCAGCTTTCTTTAGTAGAACTGCTGCTTGGCTGAAAAAAAGAGTTTGCTGCCTTCTAAATATGTCCGGCCTTCTAAACATTATTTTCCACATGTTCCATTACTCACTAATTCTTCATGGCTAATTAGGTTTTAGCTGATAATGTTGGCATACCAAGTCGATTGGTGAAAGGACATCAGTTCACTGGTTCAGATGATGTGGTCATGAACTTCGTGAAACTTGATGATGGGAGGTAATTGCGTCACATTCCTCCTTCTCCTTGTACATAACTTCCAGAATAAAATGTTGGATAACTTTGTAATGGTGGGGTACAATATGGTCTTGCCGCTCTCTTAATTGTAAGATGTTTTAGAATTATCGTCATGGTGATAGATAACTTCAAATTTCAGGGAGTACATTATTGATTTGATGGCAGATCCTGGGACTCTGATTCCTTCTGATGCAGCTGGATTAAACATGGAGTATGGTGACCTTTTCTTCTCTGCTAGCCCTTTGTCTAGAGATATCGACTCATCTCATCTGGCCTCCTCTAGTAGTGGAGTGGCAAGTTCTTCAGTCTCTGGGACACTCGAAAGGAGATCCAGGGGTAGAAACGACTCTACTGCTCCAAGTACTCGAAGTGACGATGATAAAGTTGAAGCTCATGAATCTTTGAACTCTAGGTTTCAAATTAAAGGAAATGAAGGATCCAGGTCTGCCCCAGATGATATTGCCAGATCTTCTGGCAGGCATAATCTCCCTTATGCACATGCAAGATCACCTTCATGGACTGAAGGGATAAGCTCTCCTGCAGCACGTAAGAAGAAAGTGAAAGATGTCTCGAAATACATGATCGATGCTGCAAAAGAGAATCCACAGTTGGCTCAGAAACTTCATGATGTGCTGGTAGAAAGTGGTGTTAATGCACCACCTAGCTTGTTTACAGAATTTGAGCAGCTGAGCCTGCCACTAACTGAGGGTAAGTCTGTGATGGAAGATGATGAAGACCCGAAACATAGAACTGGAACCCAGCAAATGCAGGATAACAATGATCCTGGGCCTGCTCGGTTTTTGCCACCTCTGCCTCACTATAAAATGCAATCCCGAGCAACTTCGGCACAGTTAAGACTATCATCTCCGGAGACAGTATCCATGGTGGATGAGCCTAGTCCTGCTCGATATTTTCCGCTTCTGCCTCAGTACAAGGGACATTCTAATGCAACTTCTTATGCTCAGGGTCAAACCGAGCAACGTAACCATCCTTTCATTATGTCATCAGAGTGTGATGCAAGTCCTGGGAAATATGTGAAAAATGTTCCTGTTGCAGCTGCAGCAGCAGCTGCAGCAGCGGTTGTTGCATCTTCTATGATGGTTGCTTGCTGCCCTGTCTCAAACTTGGAATTGCCTGTTGCTGCTGCTGCAGCAGCTGTAGTGGCAACAACTGCTGCTGTCAGCAAGAAGCAGCACGATCATGGTGTAAGAAGTGATGGAGATACAGATAGTACTGGCTATGAGCCACGGGGAAGTGGGGATCGGGGTAGTGGGGGCCGGGGTAGTGGGGGCCAAGAACATGATGTCATTTTGGTGAATTTGGAAGGAGAGAGAATATCTGACAGATTAACAGGTAATGATAGCCCAAGGCCAGATATTAATCTTGATGATGTTGCAGAGTGTGAGATACCTTGGGAAGAAATTACCTTGGGCGAACGCATTGGACTTGGTACTGGCTCTTAATTATGCTATCGTTTCAACTTGTACCAGATGATATTTGTTATGGTTTGGTTGTTCTTATTGCTGGATAATTTTTGTTGCAGGATCATATGGGGAAGTCTACCATGGAGAGTGGCATGGAACTGTGAGTATTTACCTTATGATTCAAATTTCATTTGCTATTTTCTAGATCTGGAATGATTCAGGGAGCATACCTGCGGGGATTATATAGATTGAGCCCTTTAAAATCCATTTTGCTAAGAAGTTGAATTCTGTTGGCACACCAGACCTAATTCTTATGTGAACTTGGATTCTTAGATTTCTCAGAAGTAGCAATTTCAGACTTTTCATGTAGTTCACTCCTCCTTACATTAATTCTTGAATTGTTTGAAATAATTCAAGTGGACTGAATGTTCATCAACAGTTTCCATGATATGTTTACTGTGCTAATGAGTGTATGTCTTTATTGGTGCATCTTTATAGGAAGTTGCGGTGAAGAGGTTCCTAAATCAGGATATTTCTGGGGAATCGTTAACAGAGTTTAAGAGCGAGGTATGAGGTCACACAATTCTTACATCCGAGAATGTTTCTTTATCTCTCAGTCTCTCACGTCCACTTGGCACATAAAGGGAGGGTTTTCTTATATGCTTGTGTTTTGACACTAATGGTTATCGTAGTTGTTTGCATTTCTTGCCAACCTTAGCTGCACATTTAAGATTAAGGTCAATGATTTTGGTTTTCATGTTTCATTCATTTAGTAGAAATGCAATGTGCAGAAATTCACTTTCTTATGGGTGCGATATGACATGCCAGGTTCAAATCATGAAGCGACTTAGGCATCCCAACGTGGTTCTCTTCATGGGAGCAGTGACACGTGCTCCTAATCTTTCTATTATTACAGAGTTTCTTCCAAGGTGTGCTTAATGTGAAAGCTATACATTGAACGAAAAAGTTATTATCCTTTACTTAGGCTTGGTCGTAACTATTCTTGCCTATATAGAAGGACAACAGCTCTCCAGACGTAGACCTTTCTCACTAAATGTGCTGTTAATACATTGGTGAAGGCCCTCTTTTATCTGTTTTTCTTTTTCTTTTTGCAGAGGTAGCTTGTATAGATTACTTCACCGGCCTAACAACCAATTGGATGAGAGAAGGCGATTGAGGATGGCACTTGATACAGTATGATTCTAATATTATTGCTTGGAGTTTTTCGGCTTGAGTTCATCTGGATTTGCTTTTAGTAATGAAATAACTTGATTTTTAGGCTCGGGGAATGAATTATCTACACAACTGCACCCCAGTTGTTGTGCACCGTGATTTGAAGTCTCCAAATCTCTTGGTTGATAAAAACTGGGTTGTGAAGGTATGCGATTTTGGTCTATCGAGAATGAAACACAGCACATTTCTCTCTTCAAGGTCAGCTGCTGGAACTGTAAGCTCTTCTCTTGAACTGAACCCCTTTTCTTTTCATTTGATCTCCCCCAAGTTCAGATATTTGCAATATCAGTAGTCACTGGTCGGCACTTAAAAACTTGTTTTTTTGTTCACAATACATCAGGCCGAGTGGATGGCTCCAGAAGTGCTAAGGAACGAACCTTCAGACGAGAAGTATGCAGTTAGTTCTTGACATATCCCCTTTCTCCTATATTTTTTTGTGCTCTCATATCTTTAACCGAGATGTGACTGAACTATGCATCAGGTGTGATGTCTATAGCTATGGGGTCATACTTTGGGAGCTATGTACAATGCAACAACCATGGGGAGGAATGAACCCTATGCAGGTTGTTGGTGCTGTGGGGTTCCAACACCGACGACTTGAGATTCCAAACGATATGGATCCTGCAGTTGCAGATATTATCCTGAGATGCTGGCAGACGTGAGTAAATGCAAGACCATGTTCTTGTTCCGTGTTCAGAATCACAATTCATTTTGACATGTAACCCAGCAGTTAAAGAGAAATGATGACGTTATTATTATTTCAGTGATCCGAAATTGAGGCCGACATTTGGAGAGATCATGGCAGCTTTGAAGCCACTGCAGAAGCCTATAACTGGCAGCGCGCAAGGGCATAGGCATGCTACAAGAGCTGTTGGAGCTGAGAGCAAGGGTCAATCTCCACAAGGAGAATATCAGGCAGCAGGGTAGTTCAAACATGGTGGGAATCGCAGTTTCAAGATAGAGTTGAAGGCAGCAACACAGCTTCCGCGGTCTTGATGGGCCAAGCGAAACCAGGGCAAAGAAAGAGATCAGCAGGAGATGTGAACGTGGCTAATAGAGCGAAAGCAAAGTACAGAGTATGAGATGATTCTGAACTCTGGATTCTTCACCGTGTTATGTTGCGATCCTATTGATGTGCAGTGGAATGAATCATCATCCATTGTCAATGTTTGTATATCTTTTGTCTCTGAAACGCTCTCAATTGAAACTGCCTATATATATATTGTCATTTGTGGCGGCTGCTGGATTTTGTTTTCGGTTTTTGGGTTTCCTGTGGTCATCAAGATGACAGCAGAGTGAGTTTTGGTAGGTTGAAGCAGCAGGCAATGGGATAAATGTAAATCGTTTTGCACAGGTTCTCAGTTACAATAATGAATACCAGATAAGCAGCTCACAGATCCTCTTCTTCTTCTTCTTTCTCTTCTTTGGTTAGATTACTAGATTGTGAACAAATAATGTGTTGTTTGTTGTACTTTATGGTCACTTATTGACTACTGTAAACGTTCGAATTGAGCAGGGGAGAAAAAGGAAAGAAACAGGATAAGGTGGGGACACGAAATCCAGTCTATGCCATAGATAAGAATAGTTAGATCATGCATATATATTCACAAGAAAGAGATGGTTAGTTTGGGTGGAGGAAAGCAGCAGCTGTAGCAGAAGAAAAAGGATGACTTCTTCCATATTTGGAGCGCACCCATTTCTAGGCCAATCCTTCACCGCAACAAGAACCACTACTGCAACTACAGTTACAACACGTAGCTTCAACATCACCAGCAACAGTTATTCTTCGTATCCTCCATTGTCATCTCAGCAAACTCCCCCTTCTTCTGATTCCAATGGTAGCCCACTGCCAGCTGCTGGTAACAATGACAGCAAAAAGCCTGCAGCGACAAAGACAGCAGATAGCACTGACTGGATAGCTTCAAGCTTGACCCGGCGGTTCGGACTTGGAGCAGGTCTGGCCTGGGTCGGGTTCCTAGCAGCTGGTGTCATCTCGGAGCAGGTCAAAACCCGCCTCGAGGTCTCCCAACAGCTAGCCAATACCAGGTCCTCAACCCAACTCCACCTTCAAAGTTTCATACTTTTTGCTGATGCATAGTGAACTCAGCTAGCTGCTTACAGACCTTCCTTTTTCCTTATGGTTTCAGGGAAGTGGAGAAGGAGGAAGAAGTGGTTTTGCCAAATGGAATTAAGTGAGTATAACTAACTGAAAACACCATGAGAACCATTGATTGAAAATATATCTCTGTTACATTATGTAATGTGGGGAAGATGAAAACAGGTACTATGAGTTGAAGGTGGGAGGAGGAGCAACTCCAAGGGCAGGGGACTTGGTGGTGATTGACCTTAAAGGGAGGGTAGTTGGGGGAAAGGAAGTGTCTTTTGTGGACACATTTGAGAGGAAGAAGCCACTTGCTCTAGTGATGGGTTCCAGGCCATACACCAGAGGGATGTGTGAAGGGATAGAGTATGTGTTGAGATCAATGAAGGCTGGTGGGAAGAGAAGGGTGATTGTGCCTCCTAGCTTGGGGTTTGGAGAAAATGGAGCTGATTTGGGTTCTGAGTCCCAAACTATCCCACCTTCTTCAACTCTTGAGTACATTGTTGAGGTTGAAAGAGTGTCCATTGCACCTGCCTGATTTACCAACTTTCCTCGCAATCAATTCCACAATTTGTTTGGAAAGCTTTTGTTTTTTTATTTATGCCATAACAGTTGAAGTGTGTAGCATGAATTGCCTTTGTGTATAGGTTGAATAAAATGACCACCTGGAAACAATTTTCAATTCAAGATCTATTTTAAAGTTGATTAGTGGGTCATGGGATTTACTATTTGAAGTGTGTGACACTTATTGTCGTAGATGATTTAACTCTATTTTATTAGCATTTGTTGAATCTTATTATTAGTCATATGTGATTAAATGCTTTTTAAAGTAAATTTATTTTCTTGATACGACATACATGTAATTCATCCCTCTTAATACTTCAGTCAATTACAAATGAAATATTAGTTTTATTGATAAAATTAAAAACAGGATTTTACATATTAACTTTCTATGAGGTAGAATTTTGGTAAAGCAATGATAGCTAGCTTTCCATAATTCCATTGTAAACATACGCTTATCTTTACATATATGCAACTTTCACTAAATTGCAATAAATCAACGTTTTATTACCAAAATGGGTTGCTAAATTGTTGGTATATAAAAATCTTGGTTGTCATTTACTATTCATTAAGTCAAACCATAAATAACTTCAACTTTATGTGCTCAAACTGAAATAGAAACCAAATATATATAGAGGGTAGTTGGACGAAAGGATGTGCCCTTTATGAACACATTGTTGTTGGTATATGTTGGGGGTATTACCCAGCGAGCTAGGGGACAAAGCCCAAAAGAGTAAAGTACCAAGAGCCAGGTGGCGGCCAACCGGCTGGTGGACCACGGCCTGGGGCGCCTGTCAGGTGTCAGGAGTCTGACAGGGCGGTTAGCTGTCACATAGAGCATCAAAAGCCAGGTGGCGATCAACTGGATGGTGGACCACGGCCTGCGGGCGCCTGTCGTGTGTCAGGAGCCTGGCAGAGCTGTGGAATGCCAGTCAGGTGTCAGGAGTCTGACAGGGCGGTTAGCTGTCTGGGGGCGCAGAGCATTGAATGTGGGAGGTGACGTGGCGGAGATCAACCTCGGGTTCGGTGAGTATAAATAGGGGCAGACGATAGCATTTACGCAGGTTGGCTTCTCTCACTAAACTATTCTTCGACACTTATCTCTCTAGAAAAGGGACTGACTTAAGCTTCGGAGTGCTAACGGGTCGGCCAAGGCCCTTAGGCGCTTGTGGGTGCAGGTTCCGGGCGTCTGAGAGACGGGTAGATCGTAAAGTGGAGGATCAGCGTTCATAGGTATCTAGGCTCAAACAATTGGCGCGCCAGGAAGGGGGCGGAGGCGCACGAAGACGATAAGCGCATGGAGAACATGAACGAAGGGAACGATGGGGAAGGCAATTCCAGGTCGGGGAACTCGGATCACGATGAAGGCGAGCGTCAACTGAGTCAAGAGAGGAGTACGGAGGAGGAGGGACAAGGAAGCCCTAGGCGCCTGTCTGCTGATGATAGCGGGTCTTTGACGAAAAGAGAGCTGTTTCGAATCATAGCCGACCAAGATCGGGCCATAGCGGCGCTCAAGAGGGAATTGGAAGGAGAACGAAGTGAAGATGTGATGATGGACAGCCCAGGGGCGAGAAAGCGGGAAAGGATGGGGGAAGATTCAGAGTCTCTGCAATACGGACCGCCGCATGCCTCCGAGCAGGGGCACGACGCGTTTGGGCGCCCACGAGATGGGAGGTTGAATGTCGAGCGCGCGCAAACGGGCCCAGAGGACGTATGGGCGCCTAGGAGGATTGCTCGAAGGTTTGGTGTTCGGCAGCCCCTGGCGCGATGCATCTTAATGGAGCCAGCGGGAACTACGATCCCACCGTTGCCGAGTTATGATGGGGTGGCTGACCCGGAAGACCACCTGAATAGCTACTTCACTAAGATGCAGCTCTACAACAGCTCCGACGCCACATTGTGCAAAGTATTTCCGTCCACATTCGCGGGCGTGGTCTTGGATTGGTACCACCAAATTGAGGAGGGGCGCATAGAATGTTTCGAGCAATTTGCTGAGCTGTTTTTGTCCAAGTTCGCGAGCCGAAAGCGTCGAACATTGACCATAGGGGCGTTGTTTAAAGTCAAACAGAGGGAAGGCGAGGCGCTCAGAGAGTTCTACGATCGTTGGATCTCGGTTGCCATGGCGGTCAAAGATGTTCAACCGGCCGTGTTAGGGGTCTGCTTGGATGCCTGCACCTCAAGCGAAGAGCTATGCCGGGTCCTGTCCAAGCGAGATGTAGTATCCACCGAAGACCTTGACCGAAGAGTACAAAAGGTGATTATGTTGGAAGAAACTTTGGCGGCACGAAGGGCTGAAAAGAGGCGTCAAAGAGGTGATGAAGGTGAGGTAAGGCAGGCGCCCAGAACTGGTCCCGGAAGTTTCGTCCCACCAAGGAGGCCAGAGGCGCCACGCCCTGTGCCGAGGAGTGCTGCAAATTTTACAGAGTACAATGATACCCTCAAGAATGTGCTGCAATATGTGAAGGATAGGGGCTACCATATACGGTGGCCGGGGCCCATGCGCGGCCAACCTAACGAAAAAAATCTTGACAGATATTGTGACTTCCATCGCGACAAGGGACATCACACGGCCGATTGTTACCAACTAAAGTCCGAACTTCAAACTTTAGCTGACAAGGGCATGCTCAATGACTTTGTTAGAAGGATGGAGGACAGGACGCATCGAACCTATGTGACGAGGCAGGCGCCGGAACAGAGGAGGGCGCCTGAAGAACCCAGAGCCCAAACCGTGGTGCCGCCCACGGTCAGTAAAGCGCCCAAAGAACCAGAAACTGAGCCGGCGCCTATTATTCCACCACCTCCGTTTGAAGTGGATCAAGAGGGAGAACCTAGTCGTGTAAGGCTTACAGTTGAGTCCATAACGGGTACCCTTGACCTGAGAGAGAAGTTGGAAAGATCTAGGCGCCTGCGAGCTGCGTCGCTTGAAGCCAGGGAATCCGTACACATCCACTTTAATCAGGAACCGGATGAGGCGTGCCAAGTCCCGTCGGAAGAAGCTCTTGAGATACAGGGGGTGATAGCCGGATGTAAGGTGAAGAGAATGTTGGTGGACACAGGCAGCTCTATGGATGTCCTCTTCAAGAGCACCTTCGAACGAATGCAGCTGGCGCCTGAGTTGGTGCGCCCCTCAAATTCGGTGTTGATCGGATTCTCTGGAGCGCCTGCTCAAGTCATCGGACGCGTACGCCTTCCCGTGACTCTGGGGGACGAAACGCATTGCGTAACGCATGCAGTGGAGTTTGGCATCGTTGACTGTCCATCGCCATACAATGTGATACTTGGCCGGCCTCTATTGGCGCAATTCAATGGGGTAGCCTCGACGTGCCATCAGACGCTGAAGTTCGTCGCTCCCCAAGGCGTGGGCGTCTCGCGAGGAAGGAACGTCCCACGATATGCAAGAGAAGAGGAATCAAAAAGTCGAGGTCGGAAGCATAGACTGAATATCATATACATCCGTCCGGAGGAGGCGCCCAGGGCGGAGCCGGTAGATGACGAGATAGCTGTGATATTGGACGAGGGGCGCCCAGACCAAACGATACGAATATCATCACAGCCACAGGCGCCAGAGGCTATGAGAGCGCCCTTAATAGAATTGCTGCGGGAATTCGGAGAATTGTTTGCATGGGGCGCTCGGGATATGCCCGGAGTGTCCCCTGAAGTCGCGGCTCATAGGCTGGCAGTGGAAGAAGGTAAAAGGCCGGTGCAACAAAAGCGACGAAACTTGACCCCCGAGAAGGAAGAGGCGCTCCGGCATGAAGTTGATAGGTTGCGAGAGGCGGGGTTTGTGGAAGAGGCAAGGTACATTACGTGGCTCTCCAACGTAGTGTTTGTCCCAAAGCCGTCGGGAGATTGGAGGATGTGCGTGGACTTTACTAACCTCAACCGGGCATGCCCGACGGATGCTTACCCTATGCCACGCATCGACTTGCTGGTAGATGCAACGGCGTATCATGAAGCGCTCAGCTTCTTGGACATGTTTTCAGGCTATCATCAGATCCCTATGGTGGAGGAGGACCGGACGAAAACGGCTTTCATGACGCCTTTTGGCAACTTTTGCTATCGTGTCATGGCATTTGGTTTAAAGAATGCAGGCGCCACGTACCAACGCATGGTAAACCAAGTCTTCCGCAAGCAGATAGGGAGAAACGTGGAAGCATATGTGGATGATTTGATAGTAAAGAGCAAGAGGCGCCTAGATCATATCCTGGACCTCCGGGAAACTTTCGAGACAATGCGCAGATTCAATTTAAGGCTTAACCCCAAGAAGTGTGTGTTCTTTGCAGAGGCAGGAAAGTTCTTGGGTTTCATGATAACCAAGAGGGGGATTGAGGCCAATCCCAGGCAGGTGGAGGCCATCAAGAACTTGGCGCCCCCGAGAACGCCGAAAGAGGTGCAGGTGTTGACGGGGAGGCTGGCGGCGTTGGGGCGGTTCATTCCGCGAGCCTCGGACCGGGGTGCCCCCTTCTTCAAGGTATTGAAAAAGGCCACCAAGTTTCGATGGATAGAAGAATGCAACAAGGCGTTTGAAGAATTGAAGGGGCTACTCATAGCGCCTACGGTAATGACCGCGCCTAAAGCCAAGGAAGTGCTATACTTGTACCTAGCGGTGTCCCAAATCGCTGTGAGCGCTGTACTGATATCTAAAGACTCGCTAACAAATGAAGAGAGACCGGTGTATTACGTCAGCCGCACCATGGTTGGCCATGAGACGCGATATGCACCCATAGAGAAGGCGGCGTTGGCGGTAGTCATGGCCGCGAACAAGCTCAGACCTTATTTTCAGGCTCATAGCATCGTGGTGCTCACCAACCTGCCACTAAGGACGATTCTCGGGTCAATGGATGTGTCTGGGCGCCTGGTGAAGTGGGCCGTGCAATTAAGTGAGTTTGATATAAGTTACGCGCCCCGTCCAGCTATCAAGGCTCAAGTGTTGGCGGACTTCATGGCCGAAGGTGTGGCCGACGGAGGGCCGGGCATTGAGGAATGCTGGCAAGTGCACGTGGATGGAGCAGCAAGTCGGGCAGGCGCTGGGGCCGGTATGGTGCTCGTTAGCCCTTTAGGCGCCCTTCATGAAATTGCGCTTCGTTTTGCAACCCTCAAAACGAACAATGCGGCTGAATACGAGGCTGTTCTGGCCGGACTTCATTATGCGAGGGAGCTGGGCGCCCAAAGGGTTAATGTGAAAACTGACTCAGCGCTGGTGGTCAATCAGCTGAATGAAGTTTACGAAGTAAAAGAGGAGGCTCTATGCGCCTATGTGCAGTCTGTGCGGAAAAGGTGCGCATGGTTTCGAGAGGTAACTTTCACGCATGTCCCAAGAGAGGAGAATGCTCATGCAGACGCTTTGTCTAAGTTGGCTACGGCTTTAGACTTTGAGGAGAGTCGGACGGTGATTGTGGCAAAAGAAGTCCCGCACGAGGAGGTGGTAATGGCCTCCATCCTACCGGGAGTGCAAGAAGGGTGGATGACACCTATTCGCCTCTTCCTAACACAGGGAGTCGTACCGGAGAACCCAAAGGATGCCTGGCGCCTTCGGCGAAAGGCAGCTCGATGCACCATCGTGGATGATGTGTTATACAAGAGATCACATTCCGGCGCCTACTTGAGATGCCTTACCGAGGCAGAGGGGTCAGAGGCGATCAACGAGGTGCACCAAGGAACATGTGGCATGCATGCAGGCGCCCGCAGTTTGGAGAAAATTTTGCTCCGCCAAGGATATTACTGGCCAACAATGCGAAAGGACGCAGGAAGACACGTGACATCATGCCACCAGTGCCAAATCCATGCCAACGACATTCATCTCCCAGCGGCACCTATGCAGGGAAATGTAGGCGCCTGGCCCTTCGCTCAGTGGGGCATGGACCTGTTGGGACCATTTCCAAAGGCGCCTGGTCAGTACAAGTACTTAATTGTCGCGGTTGATTACTTCACCAAGTGGATTGAAGCAGAGCCACTGGCCTCAATCACTGAGGCGCAAGTGCGGAAGTTTACAAGGAAGAACATCTTTACGCGTTTTGGGCTCCCGGAATCCATCATCACTGACCATGGAAAGCAATTTGATTGCAAAAAGTTCATAGAGTTTTGCGATGAAAATGGGGTCGTGTTAAGGTTCTCTTCAGTGGCCTACCCTCAAGCCAACGGACAAGCCGAGGCAGCAAACAAGAGTATTTTGCACGGCTTACACACGAGATTGGCAGAAGCCAAGGGAAGATGGGTTGAAGAATTACCGAGTGTTCTATGGGCGCACAGGACTTCCTTCAAAGTAGCCACGGGGGAAACGCCCTTCGCGCTAACTTATGGTAGCGAAGCGGTGTTGCCTGTCGAGATGCGTGTCCCAACTTTCAGGATGACCCATCGAAGCGAGTCTATGGAGGCCCAAGAGCGTATTGATGAGCTAGACCTATTGGACGAGCGCCGAGAGATGGCGGTGTTGCGATTGGAAGCAATGAAGGGTCAAGTGGCAAGGTACTACAACAAGAAGATGAAGGCGCACAACCTCGTGAGAGGTAGCCTCGTCCTAAAGAGGGATTTCCGCCCAAAAGCTGCCGAAGGGAAGTTGGCCCCAAAGTGGAAAGGGCCATATCGCGTTCAAGAGGTCATTGGCCCAAATACATTCAAGCTGGAACACCTATCAGGCAAGAAGGTCAGAAGGACGTGGAATGCACAAAACTTGCGCAAATATGAGGCGCCTGAGTCGGAGACAAGTAATATGCAAGGCACAGGGGAACAGGAGCCGGCAGATGAGTAAGCGTGCAAGCCTAGTCCATCCCATGGCGGAGTTGTGTTTTTCTTGTGTGTTATGTTTTCCAAAGCGCCTAGTTTTGCGCCCGCCTTATCCCGTAAAGCGCCCTACTCGCGCCCTCTCCATGTAAAGCGCCCCAATTTTGCGCCCAAACTTTTTGGAATCGGATTAATTATTATACGTGAAAGCGGATATCTAAAGAGGTAGTAACATAGCGCCCACCTCATTGCGCCACATGTAGCGCCCATAACATTTGCGCCCAATACAGCGCCCATACCGTATTCTAAGTAATTCTGAATAAAAGCGCCCACAAATAGCGCCCGGCAAATCTAAGTATAGCAAAGCGCCATGTTTTGCGCCCATCTTTTGCAAAAGCGCCCTAACATTGCGCCCTCGCAAGAAACGCGAAGATTGGTAATTAAGGGAGAATTAAAGTGGAGACAAAGCCGATTGGCAAGGAAACATAAATTCTTATATATATAATAATGAAAACGCAAGGAAAGGCATTACAAGATAAGAAAAAGATAACACCCAAGGACTGCTAATCTAGTCAGCGCCTGAATTCGCATCCCCAGCACTAGGCGCCCTTGGAGAAGGAGAGGTGGGAACAGATGGTTCGGGCGCCCCACTTGTCCCGCGAGGCGTCTCCATCCCACCGATCACATACTCAGCCATCTCCGAGAGATCCCAAGTAAGGTTGGGGTGGTCCTTTTGCAACTTCCCCCGCAGGATTTCAATGCCGGTCAGGATGGCATTGGCGCACATTGACTTCCCAGTCTCTGACTCCATCAAGTTGTCCAAAGTTTGCCGAAGTTCGGAAATTTCTTTCTGGGCCCTCTTCAAGGATTTCTCACTCTCCTTGTGGGCGTCCTTCAGCCTCTTCTTTTCCTCCTTGAGGATGTCAATTTCACTGGCTTGGGCGCCAGCTTCCTGCGCCAGCGCATCCTTCTCGGCTTGCAGGGTGGCCAGTTTATTGCGCTCCTCGTCCAGGGCGCCTTGCAGACGCGACAACTCCATGGTGGCCGTCATCTGGGCGTCCTCACACTCCTTCGCAAACTGCTCGCGGCGTGCAGTTGCGTTCTCTAAGTCCAACTTCAGCTGAGCAGCCGAAGAGGAAGCTTCGAGCGCCTCCCGTTTGGTCTCATTGAGGCGTCGGGCGCCTCTTTCAGCAAAAAGAAGGATCTGCAATCAGGGGACAAGGGTCAGTAAGTTGTGCAAAATAACAAGTAGGAAGGATCTGAAAATACAAGTACGAAAAGGCATACCTTAGCGCCCACTTGGGCCAGTTCAGCAAAATGGTGATCACTGGTCACCTCGGACGGTACTTGCCAGGACTTGGCGGCCGCGATTGCCAAGCCCATGGCACACCCTCGGTCAACGGCGACCAAGGGGGAGCAGTTCATGTTGACCCGTCCCACCTCGGTACGCCGTGGCCGGAAGATGGGGGGGCGCCCATCGGGGCCAACGTAGCGCCCCTCTTCATTCAAGTGAACGCGGGCGTCCGCCACAGTCTCCGCCTCCACCTCCACCTCATCGAAGGCGTCCTCTTCGCAGGCGTCCTCCTCGCCCACCTTCTTCTTTCCTCTGGCGGTCCTCTTGCTGGCCGAGGTTAAGGGGGAGCCCGCCCTCTTCCCCTTTCGGAGCAAAGGCTCCTCTTCTTCTTCCTCTTCAGCGGAGTTAACCTCCTTCTCCGCGGGGTCGACATCAGGCGTCCTCTCGCCTTCTTCTGTGGCGGACGACGCCACGCTTGCCGTGTGCGCCTGAGCGGTGCCACCCTTCACCGCCCTCTTCTTCCCTTTCCTCTTCTTGGGGACGGCTGGCGGCGCCTCTGATTGGGGGACAGGTCCCTCTGGTTGAAGGGGCGCCTCTTGCTGAGCAGGCGCCTCTTGTTGGGAAGATGCTGCAGCAGCCGCCTCCGCAGCCATAGCCGCCAGCCTACTCTTCATGAGCTTGGCAATACTCGAGTAGTCCGCCCCTGCATATGACAAAAGTAACTTAGTACATAACGCAAACAAAGGGATAAGGAAGCAGAACACCTAGACGCCTACACACCATTGTTATAATAAGCTTCAATAATTGGAGGACGATTCTCTGCGGGGCGTAAGTCAACAGGCTCCCCCTCGCAAATTAAGGAGGCGCCAGCTTTCTCAGACGCCGTCAAAACCACCGGCTTATTGAAGTCATCGACATGGCCTAACCCCCATTTCCTCATAAAGGCGCCCCCACTGGCAAAGAAGGAGTCTTGATAGGCCTTCACGAAGAAAAACCCGTTGAACCAGCTTCGGTTCAACTTAGGGCATTTCTGGACAAAGTGATGGGGGCAGCTTTTCTTCTTGCGCTTCTGGAGGGATAAGCAGTTGTCCAGAGGCACCATCTTGAAGAAGTATCGGAACAAGTTGAAGGTGGGCTCCACGTTGTGCTCTCGGCACCTCAACTTGAAGAGGATGACAACCGTGATGACCGAAGGGGATAGGCGCCCGAGAGGACAGGCGCATGTCGTCAAAATTCCCTCCATGATCGAGTCCAGGGGAAACTGAAGCCCGAAACGAAAGTACTCCTGGTAGAGCCCGATCCACTTGGGGCCACAGACGCCCACCCGGGACTGGGGCGATGGAGGCGCATACCACCAGTCTCTGGGAAGCTGGAGACTTGTCACCAATTCATGAACCTGGTCCAGGGTGACGGTCGACGTGTGGTTGGGCCCAGCCACCTCAAATGACAAGTGCGACGTCTCGGTGGGCAAATGATCAGGTGGGAAACACTTCTCCCACGACGTGATCTTGTATGACCCGTCGGCGGGCAAGAAGCCAGGCGCCGACGAACTTGACGGCCCAGCTGACGAGGAAGCAGACGCCCGCTCTAAACCAACAAATGACCCAGACGCAACGCGGACAAGGGGTAAGTGACCCCCCTACCCTAAGTGGCTAGAGAAAAAAAACTCAACGAAATCGACGAAAGGAAAAGACCACTTACCACGTTGAACTGGGCGCCTTGCTTCACCACCGTCGCCGGAGGCGCCCGCGCCCGAGGCGCCGGGTGCAGAAGTCTTGTCTTGGTGTGAAGACGACATCTTTTGGACGAGAGTGAAGTGTTGGACGCGAAAAGCAGAGAAGAAAGAGGACAGAAGTCAGCACGGAAGCTAGAGAGAAGTCAGAGCAAGATTCTAGAGAGAGGACAAATAGAAGAAAGTGACAGCATCACAAGGGGGGAGGAGTATTTAAAGAAAAACGAAGGCTCACCCGTTGCATGACACGTGTCAGTCATGCCGAAGGAAACCCTTCCACTCCCCCCACCTTTTGGTCTCTTCGCGAGCCACCAAATCACAGGCGGACCTTTGAGCTTCCCCCACCCTCTCCTTTTCGGGGAAATTTCTCAACTCCCAAATTTCGAATTTCGAATTTCGAATTTCGAATTTCGAATTTTCTTTTCTCCAAATTTCCCCGACAAGCATAGCGTGGGTGAGGGGGGCATAAGGGATAAAGACACTCTTCAAGAACGACACCATGAAGCGCCCGAAAGGAAGGGTTAGTCAAAAAGGCGTCCCGTTTGATAAGAGGCGCCTCGGCAGGCAAGAGGCACAGGAGCACCTGGAAGAGTATTCGATAAGGGACACTGCCAAAGGCGGGACGTCTGACCGCAGAGGAGGAGAAGCAAACACACCTCGTAGGACCAAGAAAGAAGTGAGAACACGATGCAGGCGCCGAGTGTCAAGCGCCCTGCAACCAAGCAGAAGGCTGGGTTACAACTAGAGGTTCAGTCAGGCGCTCGATGGCGAAGCCACGAGCACCTAACTGGGGGGGCAATTGTTGGGGGTATTACCCAGCGAGCTAGGGGACAAAGCCCAAAAGAGTAAAGTACCAAGAGCCAGGTGGCGGCCAACCGGCTGGTGGACCACGGCCTGGGGCGCCTGTCAGGTGTCAGGAGTCTGACAGGGCGGTTAGCTGTCACATAGAGCATCAAAAGCCAGGTGGCGATCAACTGGATGGTGGACCACGGCCTGCGGGCGCCTGTCGTGTGTCAGGAGCCTGGCAGAGCTGTGGAATGCCAGTCAGGTGTCAGGAGTCTGACAGGGCGGTTAGCTGTCTGGGGGCGCAGAGCATTGAATGTGGGAGGTGACGTGGCGGAGATCAACCTCGGGTTCGGTGAGTATAAATAGGGGCAGACGATAGCATTTACGCAGGTTGGCTTCTCTCACTAAACTATTCTTCGACACTTATCTCTCTAGAAAAGGGACTGACTTAAGCTTCGGAGTGCTAACGGGTCGGCCAAGGCCCTTAGGCGCTTGTGGGTGCAGGTTCCGGGCGTCTGAGAGACGGGTAGATCGTAAAGTGGAGGATCAGCGTTCATAGGTATCTAGGCTCAAACAGTATATAAAAAGCTTGGTTGTCATTTACTATTCAATAAGCGGTAAAACCGTAAATAACTTCAACTTTATACGCTCAAACTGAAATAAAAACCAAATATAAACAACGGATAGTTGGAGGAAATGATGTGCCTCTATGAACACATTTCATAAGAAGAAGCCACTTGCTTTGGTGATGGAATAGAGTATGTGTTGAGATGAATGACGGCTGGTGGGAAGAGAAGGGTATGATTGTGCTTCCTGGGCATAGCTTAGGATTTGGAGAAAATGGTGCTATTTAGGGTACACAAACTATCCCACCTTCTTCTACTCTTGCGTGCATAGTCAAGGTTCATAAGAGTGTACATTGCGACCGACTGAGTTACTTCTCCACACTTTAATGATCAATTCCATAACCATGGGGTTTTGGTTTCCCTTGCAGAATTTCTTTATTTTTCATGTCATGCCCTTACATTTTTCTTCATTCTAAAGTACTTAAAGTTGATTGAAGGTATGAGATTACCAAATGAAATGTGTCGCATGACTAATCTTTGTGTATAAAGAGGTCTAGCAAAATGAACATTAATATATATATAAAGGCAAATGCAAGGTACTGTTGTCTAAAAACAAAACTTGCATGTTGCTCCTATTAATTTTGTAAACTCACCATTTGAGACGTACTTTTTTAGTTTGACCTTAAGTGTGGCTATTTCTATTGTATTTTTGTGTAGTCGTCATTTTTTTCCGCAAGAAAATTATTTTTGGAACCGTTATTGCATATTTTTTTCTAAGTGCTTCTCAATTAGAAGATGTAGATTACTCCAACTATATAGTCATCTTTCTTTGCACATGTTTCGATCCTTATTACATATGTTTTCATGATGTATTTTTCAATTTGAGGATGATATTGAACCATACCATACATATGTTTTCATGATGTATTTTTCAATTTGAGAATGATATTGAACAATACCATTATTTCGTGGTGACATTATCTTCAATCTTTGAAGTCATATTATCTAGATAACATGGTTTGCTTGCCAAAAAGTCTCATTCCAAGTCCCCAGCCTTCTACTGCATATATTTTCTTTCTTTGCTCCTCAATTGTAAATGGCGACGATCTTGACATGTTTTTGGATTTTCTTAACATTGTTCTATTTAATCACAATGGATCCCGAATGTAGACTATTTATCTTTACAATAGACAAAATCAATCTTCTCCCCATGTACTTCCTATCTTCCTTGAAAAATCATGCATACGATGTTTACATGCCTTCTCGCCAAGCACTTCTCGAATTGAAACGACAATAGATCTGAACTCAAATAACTGGTTAATGTGTACTCGCATTGCTCACTCATCTCAGTTTTACTTTGGCAAAAAATGTTTTCAACGCTCTTCATCATTGGGTTGCTAACATGCTACTCAATCA
Source organism: Linum tenue (assembly GCA_946122785.1). Taxonomy (NCBI): domain Eukaryota; kingdom Viridiplantae; phylum Streptophyta; class Magnoliopsida; order Malpighiales; family Linaceae; genus Linum; species Linum tenue. The sequence continues at coordinate 17,087,932 of CAMGYJ010000004.1, read as the reverse complement.
GTGAACAACTATTACTATATATAAAGCTTAAGTAAGTTTTTGCATACAAACTTACTTTTTGATATCTCAAATTTAATTAAATCACAACTTAGTCACTATAATGTACATTTTGAATTTTAATACCGCAAATTTAATTTTAATTTAAATTCATTGAACAATTATGTTTTGGTATCTATATTTTATGAGATTTTCGTACCTACAATTTTTAAAATTTACATATTGGTTCAATGTTTAGATTTCACTTGAATCCATGAATCCAATCCACCAATCCTCTTGAACCAATCCATGAATCCATCCACCATAACATAAAAGTACAAATTTAGTTTGTACAATACAAGATGTTGTATCATTCAACTGTAGAAGAAAATTCATCCATTTTATATTGGCCTAATACCAGAAAAGGGCCCATAGTTTAGGGTTTGGGTCACTTGTACCCCTAACTTTATACCGCGTCACTTATGTCCCAAAGTTTGATTTCCGTTAACTTTGACCGTTAGTAGTCAACAGTCAAAATTTTGACAAAATATGTGGCATATGACGTGGATTTTTTTTCCACGTCATTTAATGTAAGGTAAATAAAAATTCATACTTAAAAATAAAATTACATATTTTAATAAATAACTGATAAAATAAAAATGCAAAATAGGATTTTGGCATTTTGCCGTTTGCCCCCATCCCTTCATTGGTAGTTGGTACCATCGTCTTCCTCAGACAGAAACCTAAAACCAGGAATCCATGGACGCAATTAAATTCAGCCCCATACCAAAATTGGATTTCAGATCTGTTGCCCAAATTCGATTTCTCCATCTCCATGTGAATCCCAAACCCAAATTTTGTTTCCAAACCCATCATCTTCCCCATCCGACCTAATGCTCGCGCATCTTCGATTTCCCCATCCGACTGAATCGACGGCGAACGAGAAAGGGGGATTCCGCGCTTTAATCGACGACGAACGAGATTCGACCTTCAATCTTCGATTTCCCTATCCTAGATTCGACCTTCGGACTCCTATTTTGATCCGCTCCAGCTACCTCCCCTGCGCCATGGCCCGACCCTCAGTGGTCAGCCGCCTCGCCTCTATAGGCAGCTTGTAGCTCGTTGCCGGTGGTGGCCACCGTGCATGTTTCCGCTGAAAGGATTCGATACCAATCCTCGTCGTCCTCCGATTGTCTGTGTGTATAGGTAAGGAGAAAAGAATGGAAGTAACGGTTTCTTTTTTGGAATTTATTAATTTGGGCTAGAAAAATAATATATGTGGAGTGGGTAAACTTTTCTATTGTTTAATTAAATTTGAAAAAAATATATTATTTTCTTAGCTGTTAATGACATGGTAGATATTTGACCACCGTTAGGTTGACCGTTAAGTCTAACAGTCAACAAAATGAGAGAGGACAAAATTGACATTAGGACTATAAACTTTGGGACATAAGTGACGCAGTATAAACTTAGGGGTACAAGTGACCCAAACCCTAAACTATAGGCCTTTTTCTGGTATTAGGCCTTTTATATTTGCTCATTACTTGAAATATTAAATAAATGATAAAAGAGAGACGACTCTAAAATATTGCAAGAGCGAATTTATAAACTCAATCAGTACATTTACGGTGTACTAAGCAAACTTCTACTAACTACATGTAACAAAATATGCGACATCTCCATAAGCAAATGTCAATAAATCGCTACGGTGAAAAGGGTTGATTGTTGTATTGACGGCCGACTAAAAGAACTGGTCAAAAGCTTTCCATCATCTACTTCCTCTTCGTTTCATTGTTCACTCGTCTTCCATAACCCTTTCTTTGTTTCTTTCTTTGCCGTCTTCGTCTAACCCTAATTAGTATACTATTATTATGTATTCTAATTACAAGTATGAACGGATCCATAAACCACTCACCAACAGTCTAAAGAACTAACAATTGAACCACTAACCTTTTCAGCTCAATGTCGAGTCCAATTAAAAATAAATATATATGGTTATTACTTATTAGAAAGTCGTCATTTTCCACTATGAGATTTGAAGGCGTGAAATTTTAAGCGAGTTCCAGTTTGTATCCCCTTCGCTTCTCTCTAGAGTTCTTTTTTTTCGCCCGGGCTAGAATTTTCAACAATTATACATGGAATGTTTGACTAGGTATCTACACATATCAAATAAATAGTTTACATTTTCTATAAAAAAAGTAAATAATTATCATATTAAATACATCACCATAAAAGAAATTAAGCCTCAAATATGCAAATTACAGCTCTGTACCTAAACTTAATAGATCCTTAGATTTATAACCTATATTTTCTGCATATAAGTCCTCAAAATATTGATGGACATTATATTTTAGTACCTAAATTTTTTGTATATTATATTTTTGACACGCTAAAACACAACACCAAACTGCGACCAAGTGTAATCGCAGAATGGGACTGCAGTATAGTGGCACAAGTAATAAATATCGAATCCACGGGTCTCTAGAGTTACTATTACTCAGCTTCAGTTCATTATCTAGCAAACTAGATTAAGGATTGATCAACTAAACTACTCTACTAACTAAACTAAGTAAAACTACTAATTACAGTTTGGGAACTCACTTAGGTATGATTCCCCCTAGCTCCTCAATTAGGTCCAAGTTGTAATTCCTTTTGGTTGTTTTACTGTTGATTACACTGCGGAAGATCCGACAGTAGCTTGGAATCTCTTAAGCTGTCCAAGCCCTCTCAGTCTAACTACCCGGCAGGCGACTAACCTTCACCGGGGTAGAAAGCTGAAGCAGTAAGAACAGAACTCCACTACTGGAATTAGATTCCAGTACAAAGCAGTAAACTGGCTAACTCTCGTATAGCCAATCTCCTACTATCGAATGAAGAGGCTCTAACAACCTAATCAGATTCTATCCATCTCAGGTTGCAGCAGAAATCAGGAAAAGTTGATCAGACTTCAATTGACTCAACAAACATGCATCATTCGATTATAATCAAACAATATAGCATCCAAAACTTCATACAAGAAAGATCCTAGCTCATGAAACTAGGGTTCCTCAAAACCTAAGTGAAGGGAAGTTACTCCATAGAGAAGAGAGAGACTGCAGAAATCTGATCTAGATCTTCAATCTCCATCTCCAAGCTTGATTCCCGAGCTCCAATGGCGAAGAAATCCTCCAAAATAGCTCCAAGAATGTCTCCAAGTCGCTCTCTCTCTCTAGGGTTCGTCCCTTGGGTGTTTGGGATCCAAAACCCAGCTCTCCTCTTCTGTTGCTCGAATCTGCCTTCAAAAACCCGACTCTGGGCGAATTACGGGCAGAATTACGGCCGTAATCACGTCCTGCCCGTAATTCGCACCAAAACGCGCGTTTCACTTAAGCTGCAGGAGGAGAAGTTACGCCCGTAATTTCCCAATTACCGCCAGTAATTTGGGAATTACGGCCGTAATTCTTGGGGTCTTGCCCGTAATTTTATCACCGCGAGGGAATTCTGGGTAGAAGGCTCGGCCAATAAATTACGGGCATGCCCTGGCCAATTACGGCCGTAATTAGGAAGGGGCTGCCCGTAATTCTCTCTGTGCTTCTGTTCAAAGCTTCGTTTCTCCCTCGTCCGGACTCCAAATCAGTCGCCGTTTGAACCCAGACGCTCGTAGTCTCGTTCTCTTTCTTTTCATGACAAGCTTGCATGATTCTTTGTCCATAAAGTGAGGTAGAAATCCATTCTTCTTCAGGTCTTACCCGAGTTTCTTCTCCCGAATCGTCAATTGATCTCTGATTGACCCGAAACTTGCTCCCAAGCCTCCATTCACGTACTAGGACCTGAAATATCACAAACAAGCACAACCTAGCGTGAAATCGGCCTAAAACACAAGAAATCACATCTCAAACGGTGTAAGAACAGGGGTAAAAACATGTGTAATTATCGGTCTATCAAACTCCCCCACACTTAACCGTTTGCTTGTCCCCAAGCAAACCTAACTCAAACCAATGCAGCTCTCCAGACCTCTATATCAACATACAACCTCGATCGTCGGTAGAGGATTTCCTAGATCATATAGCAGCTTACGAGGTCAACTGGTCTTCTAAGACGTTCCCTATCTCTCTCAATGCGAGTACTAGACTCAAGCCAGGATCATGAGAAAAAGTAGAAGTAAGAAAGTCAGTTCATGGATAAAGGGACTCACACCATTCACAACCAAGGACTCGTTGTACCGGGGTGCTCTTTCACTTCATTTCACCGTTGGAACCCCTTTTTCTCACTTTCATTTACATTTTTTTCTTTCATTTGGTGGGGTTCCAACTGCAGTCTTTTGCACGGTCGACCCTTATTAGTCGAGCAAGAGCAATTTCTGTACATCTGGCGCTCGCCAGAGTACTTCTTTTAACTCCTTTTCCTCAACTCGTGTGGAGGGTCAATGAAATCAAGGGGGGTCGGAAGCTCTATCCGTGCCCTTAAAAACACATCCTCGAGTAGGCAAACCGCTCAACGGGCGGAAGTTTTACTTGTACTAGAGACATCTTAGCTTCACCTTGTAGGAGTACCCCACTAAGGATCACTAAAATCTCTTCCAAAACCCGATTTTGTGCAATGAACGGTGCCACACACGTTGGGCTTACCCCATGTTTAAGATTTTTGATGATTTCGACATGGAGGACCACTGCTTTTCATTTGCCACATGAGCACCCTGTTCAATACACGAGTCCATAACACAATTCAAACAGAGTCCACATTACCACATGAATTCAACGGTCTTAGCTCCACTAATTCACAAAATCAACTGACACAGCAGAGAGCTAGATAGGAAAAATCTTATACTTCAACATCCTCCATAGTGCTACACTACCTCCCTAGGTTGCACATTACTATAGAGACTGTCAATTCAAAGCATACTGAGCAGGCAATTTGCATGGAAACACGTACTTGGAGCCCTCAAATCGAAATTTGGACAGTGGACTAGGCTCCAAGCACACAAACAGCCAAACATTCACCCGCATACATAATCGAACACCCCCCACACTTAAGCACGACATTGTCCTCAATGGAGGAAAGATAAGGAGGGTAGAACGAAGTTACCAGATCAAGGGTGAATGATGATGGACGGGGCAGGCGGTGCATTCCAGGAAGAGAGAGTAATCAGAACACAAACACCACACAAAATCTCACAAAGGTTGAGTTATTGACTCTAAAATCAAATAACAAAACTGACTCAACCGAGGAGAAATAGAGAAAGAAATGCAAACCGACTGGTTGGGTTGCCTCCCAACAAGCGCTTCTTTCACGTCGTGAGCCGGACGATGGCTCCTAAGTTTCGGTCCATGCTAGAACCTCCTTGAAGTTGAGGTTCTCGTCGATGAGGTGGAGTCTCAAGTCACGAGCATGTGGTGTGGCGGGTGATGAAGGCTCATGTACTTGATGCAGATGAAGTCTCCACCCGCGAGACCTCTTCTTCTCTTCTCTTGTCTCATTGCCCCAAACCAGATATGACAGCATCGATTGGCCACCATCGCGTCCACCAAGAGGGACCGATGTCGATGTGGCCTTGGTCTGGCAAAGAGACACTGCAAATGGGTCCTTGCCAAGCAGCTCCTCGAAGTTTGGTGGAGATATCACATGTAACTCGTGGCCGGTGCAGGCCTCTTCCACCTCAACTCCGTCCTCAGCCTGGACGCCAATTTCTTCTTCAACCTCCCTTTCTTCTACATGTGGTATCACCTCTGGGAAATGATCAAGAACTCCTCCTGCTTCACTTTCTTCATCCTCCACAACTTCTTTCTGCACCCTTTCTTGCTCTTCTTTTTCTAGCACGGATTGGAGAGCAAGTTGCCAAGCAATTTCTTTCATGAGATCTTCTTGCATCTCCTCACTCATGCCCACCTCTTCAAAGCTTGGTGTGGGATGTGGGAAGGGGTGGTCGGCTACGACATGACATTCTTGATCATGATCTTCACGGGAGCTCTCCGTGATAACTTCTGTTTGCTCCACAATGTCCTTGTAGCCTTCTACTTCCTCCTCCTCTTCTAGTATGATAGCAGAAGGGTGATCTTGAGCAGGTTGTGCATAAGCTTTCTCAAGATCCTCGAGGCTCTTCTTTATGCTCAGGAGGGTCTCCTCTGTTTCACGGTAGGAGAACCCAGTTTGGGCATTGTCTGGGATATCCATCTTTGGAAAGGAAGTCTCAGGTACTCGAGCAATCTGCTCCACGAGAAGCCTCAAGTGATAGTTTGGATCTGGCTGATGGAGGAATTCTTCTTGATAAGGAGATTGTTCTTGAAACACCCAGGGGTCTGATTGTTCTTCGTAGAATGGGGGTTGGTACTGAAACCCGAATCCATAGTCTTCTCCTCCTTGATTGCTCCAGGGGGTCTCGGGGTAATACCACTCGGATGGTGGTGGATACCCCCAATGATTGGAGAAGCCATGAGGATCCATGATTCAGATCTGCACCAACAAAAACAAAAAACACCCAAGTGAAAAGCAAGGGTGGAAAAGAAAAGAAAAACGCTAAAGTAACAAACTTCTGCCTTTCCTAATAATCTAGAAAGTCCCCGGCAACGGCGCCAAAAACTTGACACGCTAAAACACAACACCAAACTGCGACCAAGTGTAATCGCAGAATGGGACTGCAGTATAGTGGCACAAGTAATAAATATCGAATCCACGGGTCTCTAGAGTTACTATTACTCAGCTTCAGTTCATTATCTAGCAAACTAGATTAAGGATTGATCAACTAAACTACTCTACTAACTAAACTAAGTAAAACTACTAATTACAGTTTGGGAACTCACTTAGGTATGATTCCCCCTAGCTCCTCAATTAGGTCCAAGTTGTAATTCCTTTTGGTTGTTTTACTGTTGATTACACTGCGGAAGATCCGACAGTAGCTTGGAATCTCTTAAGCTGTCCAAGCCCTCTCAGTCTAACTACCCGGCAGGCGACTAACCTTCACCGGGGTAGAAAGCTGAAGCAGTAAGAACAGAACTCCACTACTGGAATTAGATTCCAGTACAAAGCAGTAAACTGGCTAACTCTCGTATAGCCAATCTCCTACTATCGAATGAAGAGGCTCTAACAACCTAATCAGATTCTATCCATCTCAGGTTGCAGCAGAAATCAGGAAAAGTTGATCAGACTTCAATTGACTCAACAAACATGCATCATTCGATTATAATCAAACAATATAGCATCCAAAACTTCATACAAGAAAGATCCTAGCTCATGAAACTAGGGTTCCTCAAAACCTAAGTGAAGGGAAGTTACTCCATAGAGAAGAGAGAGACTGCAGAAATCTGATCTAGATCTTCAATCTCCATCTCCAAGCTTGATTCCCGAGCTCCAATGGCGAAGAAATCCTCCAAAATAGCTCCAAGAATGTCTCCAAGTCGCTCTCTCTCTCTAGGGTTCGTCCCTTGGGTGTTTGGGATCCAAAACCCAGCTCTCCTCTTCTGTTGCTCGAATCTGCCTTCAAAAACCCGACTCTGGGCGAATTACGGGCAGAATTACGGCCGTAATCACGTCCTGCCCGTAATTCGCACCAAAACGCGCGTTTCACTTAAGCTGCAGGAGGAGAAGTTACGCCCGTAATTTCCCAATTACCGCCAGTAATTTGGGAATTACGGCCGTAATTCTTGGGGTCTTGCCCGTAATTTTATCACCGCGAGGGAATTCTGGGTAGAAGGCTCGGCCAATAAATTACGGGCATGCCCTGGCCAATTACGGCCGTAATTAGGAAGGGGCTGCCCGTAATTCTCTCTGTGCTTCTGTTCAAAGCTTCGTTTCTCCCTCGTCCGGACTCCAAATCAGTCGCCGTTTGAACCCAGACGCTCGTAGTCTCGTTCTCTTTCTTTTCATGACAAGCTTGCATGATTCTTTGTCCATAAAGTGAGGTAGAAATCCATTCTTCTTCAGGTCTTACCCGAGTTTCTTCTCCCGAATCGTCAATTGATCTCTGATTGACCCGAAACTTGCTCCCAAGCCTCCATTCACGTACTAGGACCTGAAATATCACAAACAAGCACAACCTAGCGTGAAATCGGCCTAAAACACAAGAAATCACATCTCAAACGGTGTAAGAACAGGGGTAAAAACATGTGTAATTATCGGTCTATCAATTTTGGTACCTCAACTTTTGCAGTTCTATAAATAGGTCTAATTTTTGTATGTGTAATTAAAACACGCTCGAATAAATTGGTATTCATACCCAACTCATACACATTTAGATTATGGAACTAAATATCCATACCCTACCCAAACCCATCTACAAACTTCCAAACCCACATACCCTACTCATAATCAACGAGTCTACTTGGGTTTAGGTATATATCATTTACTATCCAAAAGTTTCAATTTTATTATAATTGGATGTTCACCGCCATGTACCTCTTCTCATTCAATACCATATTATCAAGTCAATATTACTAACAAACTTGCTAACAAAAAATTAGGTTTAGACTAATAATACTAACAAAATACCATAATGGGCCACATAATATACGCCAATAGGCCATCTCCGTCCACGACAATGCGCGACATCGACACCTAATATATATAAAGTTGACTATTCCAAAATTCATCACTCAGATTCCTCTATACCAGCCATTTCTTCAAGCTATGAGGAACCAATCCATCATAGGATTCTTCGAGTTGTTGAACAGCTCATGTTTCCCAATTTTTTTGCTAGTTCCAAGTAATTTTCTAATAAGATATTTTTTTGACAAAAGATATCATATATATTGATTGAACAAAAAGATCATTACATCATGGATCGAAGCCAGGCCACAAAATCAAACGAGCGATACACAGTCGTGTACAAAGAAAGGGCCTTTCGAGCCACCATATGGGCTACCCTATTACTACACCGACCAATAAATCGCACCTTAAACCCTGAGTTCTCCGACAAACTACTTGCAACCTCACGAAAGATAGCCCCCGCTCGACTATCACCCTCCCTAGCAGAGTTAAGCTTGTCAACAACCACCTTAGCATCCCCCTCAAACCAGACATTCAAGATACCCATCCCTTTGCACCACAGGATAGCCTCCCGCAAGGTCAAAAGCTTAGCCAACAGAGGGTCATCCATACCAGGGAACTGAACAGCCGATACATTAAGCACCACTCCATCAAGACCCAAGAGAACAAACCCACCAGCTGCATGGGAACCCTGCCTGGTCGCGCCATCCCAACGACAAACCAATGACCCAGGAGGAAGGGGAGGGACCCCCATATTCCCAGCCGAAGGCCTCGGCGCAACCTCATCCCTTGGGAGAGCAATCCACTCACGGACCTGCTGGCGATATTGTCGCAACAGAGCTGGAAATCCAAACTGCTTGCCTTCAAAGACTACCCAGTTTCTGGATTTCCATATCCGCCAAAGCACCGCCACCAGTTACATAACCTGCTAAGGGCTCTAGAGAATAGCCAACAATCTCCGCAGGAACAGCAGGAATGTCTGCCGAGGGATACCTTGCCCAAGATGTTCCATCCCAGCAAGATCCCACAAAGCTCTAGCAACCGGGCACTCCAAAAAGAGATGCTCCATGGTTTCTTTAGGAGCCCAGCAAACCGGACATCGAGGATGCACCAGAACCTTCCTTTCAATAAACGCCTTAGTAGTTGGGAGAAAGCGATGCAAGATTTGCCACAAGAAGACTTTAAGCTTAGGAGGAATCGAGGCAGACCATAACCGGATCCAGCTCTGTCTATCCATCCAGCTAACTGAGGGGCTCTACCTCCCATGTTGCTTATCAATCAAGACAGCAAGATGATAGGCCGATTTGACTGTGAACACCCCATCACTTGTGTCCAACCAGACAAGCTTATCCTCCACATCCTGAAGGGGCAAGGGGATAGCCCTAATAGCCCTGCATATGCTAGGGTGGAACCATTGGGCAAGTTTTTCATCAGACCACCGCCCTTCCCCAGGAACCATTAACTCCGCAACTTTCAAGTCTGCTCCTTGCAGGAGAATTCGAAGGTTATACGTTGGGAGCTCTGGATGCAGGCTCGGAATCCAACTGGCCGTAAGCGCGGACACTGACCGCCCATTCCCAACCTGCCAACAGAGACCCCGCTCCAATAGCTGACGACCATAGAGAATGCTCTGCCACCACCAGGAGGGACGGGGCGAGATGTGGCAGACAGAAACGTACCAGTCAGAAAGTATTTACCCTTGTATACTTGAGCCAACAGGGATTGAGGCTCCGAAAGGATACGCCTCCCGATCTTTGCCAAAAGTGCCTAATTAAAGTATTCAAAACGCCGGAATCCCATACCCCCTCATGTTTACTACGACACATTTTTCTCCAAGACATCCACCTGATCCGCGAATGCTCATCCTCCACACCCCACCAAAATCTAGCCATAAGCCTGTCCAAAATCCTACATAGGGTGAGAGGGAGCTTAAAACAGGACATAACATGGAGTGGCAAAGCCGAGGCAACTGATTTAATCAGGGTTTCCTTAGCAGCCCACGAGAGCGTCTTTTGACCCCATCCTTGTAGGCGAGCCTCCAATTTCTCCTCCACAAACTGGAATGTGGCTAACTTAGACTGGGCGATGAGTGTGGGGAACCCAAGATATTTATCCTGTACCCCCACCGCTCCCACCCCCAAGAATTGAGCCAAGAATTCCTGATCCTGGATAGCAATATTCTTGCTAAAACAGACCGCCGATTTATCTAGATTGACACGCTGGCCACTGAGCTCTTCATAATCATTCAGCACAACAATTAGATTCTCACATTGTTGCAAATTCCCTCGGAGAAAGGGGTATGAGTCATCAGCAAAGAACAAGTGAGAAATCCTCGGTGCCCGAGGAGCGGCCTTTACCCCTTCCAATTTGCCCTCAGAAATGGCCTTTCGGATGAGGGCTGCGAACCCTTCTGTGCACAAGGCGAACAAGCGGGGTGAGAGTGGATCACCCTGTCGGAGACCCTGGGTAGACTGAAAGAACCCATGGGGCGTGCCATTCATGAGAATTGAGAAAGAAGAAGAACGTAGGCACTCACGCACCCAACCAATCCAAGTATGAGAGAACCCCAACTTTGATAGAACCGCAAAGAGGAAAGGCCATTCAACTCTGTCATAGGCCTTTTCCATCTCAACCTTCAGAGCCATATAACCTTTCTTCCCGCGGTTCTTAATTTTGAGGTAATGCATTAGTTCATGCCCCAGAAGCACATTATCCATAATTTGTCTTTCCCGGATGAACGCGTTTTGACCCTCGGATATGACGTTCGGGAGAATCTGTGCTAATCGTTCCGTCATAATTTTAGTGATAATTTTGTACACGAACTGGCACAAACTTATCGGACAAGCTGCCAGACCGACTCCACATTATCAACCTTTGGGATCAAAGTGAGCCAAGTGTGATTAAAGCTTCATAAAATCCGACCCGTTCGAAAGAACGAGCAGACAGCTTCACCACTGACTCCCCCACAATATCCCAAAAAGCTTTAAAAAACTTCCCTGTAAACCCATCCGAGCCCGGCGCTTGTTTAGAACCCATGGAGAAGACAGTGCGTCAAACTTAGTCCGGTAGAACATCAGCCGTAAGGTGTACATTCATCTCGGCAGTCACCTTGAGCGGCAAAGGTAAAGCAGCCACTCGAGCATCTATGTCAGGGATTTGATTTTCAGACATGAAAAGGTTTTGATAAAAATCGCAAGCGAGATCTGCCTTTCCCTTTTCGTCCGTGATCCATTGACCCTGGTCATTCGTGAGGCCTGCCACAAAGTTCCGCTTTCTCCTGATGCGAGTAACCGTGTGAAAATATGACGAATTCTGATCCCCCTTTTTCAACCACCTCACCCTTGATTTCTGTTGCCAGTAAATCTCCTCTACGTCCCATTGACGACTGATTCTGTTTCCACAACCCGGACCTCATCCCAATTAGTAGGATGATTCTCCTTAATATGTTCAATCTCTGCTTGGAGAGTTCGTATATTACACAAGGAGTTAGAGGTCCCCGCCCTACTCCAATCATACAGCAGGTGACAGAGTCTCTTCAGTCGGCTCCAGAGACGGTACATAGGTGATCCATGGATCTCTTCCTGCCAAACATATCTCACCATAGCACGGACCTCCGGATTATCAGTCCAGCGCGCATCAAAGCGGAAGAGGGTCGGCTATTACGGGCATAAACCTTATCAACCAAGAGAATAGCTCGATGGTCAGAGCCTTGATCCGTGAAATGTTTGACAAGCTTATCCGGGAATCTATCAAGATATTCTTTTATTATGTTGGATCATTTGTATAAAATGCTCCATAGGGAGCAACCACTAGTCCACTACAACAGAAATGGCTTTTTATGACAAATGCAATTGGTCACTAAATGTCAGATTTTGGTTGAGAATGCTATTTCGTGACTAAAAAATTTTGGTTGCACCTTTGGTCACATTTGCCGCGTTAGTAAAACTATATTCTGACCAAATTTTCAATTTGGTCACAAATATGATGATTTGGCTACCAAACTTGGGAAAGGTCACAAAAAAAAATTACGTTGTGACCATGATAATTGGTTATATAAAATCTGCTAAAATAGTCACAGAAAAGTAAGCTATTGGTCACAAATACTAAAACCAACGATTTTATTTGCCTATTTCCAACCAAATGGTAGCGTCATAAAATCAACATTTTAAAACTAATTAGATTTGGTCACCGAATACTCAACTACAATAAATTTATCATTTTAAAGTGACCACAAATATTGGTTACGCATTCCTGAACACAACCAAAATTTATGGTAATTATATGTTCAAAATGTGACCATCTTGGTTCCTGAAAACATAATGTAACCATTTTTTTTATGGTTATCAAATGTTCTATACGTGACCATCAATTTGATTCATAACCAATCAGTTTTACTCAAGAATTAAAATGGTCACAATTATTTTTTATAACCAATATTTTATGGTAGTCAAATAATATTAATGTACATATAATTTTGGTTCTAGAAATCGTATAATACAACCAAATTTCTGATAATCGTTTACATTATGATCAACTCCGAGAACCAAACAACTGACTCTGCCTCTTTGCGAAAGCCTACCTCCTCTGCCTGGGAAACCTCTCTGCCTTCTTGTGCATCTTCTAGGCAGCCTTGGCAAGTATTTTTCATTGACCTGGTAATTTATCAGGTCACATCATTAAACATTATTAGGCTAATACCTTTTGGACTGAGGATTAGCCCAGATTTTGAGGAACAACGAAAAAATTCGCTTGCAAATTCGCTTATGGCCCGAGCGAGCTTGCTCGGCAGGATGTTTGAGCTCGCCTTACAATTTCCATGGAGGATGCTACTCATAAGCAGAGTGAAAGTTCCATTGATGGACAATTATGAGATCGAGTTAATTTTAGGGTTTTGGATGGGATAATGGAGTCGATCAGAGAACAGATTGTGAGTTTGGCGCGAGAGTACAAGAGAAGGCAGGATTGAAATTTACGATTAAGTACTTGGATGCGAGAACTTTTACCATTTTTGACCAAACTATTTGGTCACTTCAGATTTATTTTGCTTTCTTTGAATCCCATTCCTTGACTTTTTATGGGTTGCTGATCTTTTCTTTTGACTAGACAATTTGACTACTATTTTATTTGGTTGTCTTAAAATATTTTGGTTGTGAAATTATTTTTTTCATTGAACGAATTGTTATGCGGATATGTTAGCCTCCAGGCCTGATTGGTAGCAAATGACTAAGAGTTGGTGACCAAATTTTTTGGTCAAAGCACAATTGGTTACAAAAAAGCAACTTTTGTTGTAGTGAACATATAGAGTTATTTTTTGCCAATATATGCATACAACTTTGTGTTTAGAGTGCATGTTGTTTCTTCTATTTATCCTAGATTACATTGTTGGTACAGATGTATTATAATTGTTGTAGAGCATTTAACTAGAAGTATTATTTTTTTCATTTAGATCTCAATATTTCTAATCAATACCAACGAAACTTTCTTTCGATTTTTCTTGATATGATTTCGACACACTTGCAAAGCTCTTTTGCCTCACACTCTAGTAACTCGAAATGTTAAGTAATTAAATAGTAACTTTCACCATATGGTGGAATTCTAGAAAGCAAATCCAATGACAGTTTTTGCTCATAAATATTCTCAAAATTTCCCCCGGTAATTTGTTTCCAAATATATAATCTTACAAAAACGTAATTTTTTCTTTCTGAGAAAGAAAGCAAGATAACTCACAAATAAAGAGTTGATCCAGTGGTAATACCATTAAACTTAAATTTAGAGGTCACAGTTTCAAATTGGTCAAGTAGTACGTAAACAACGAAAAAGTAAAAGCAATTATCACTCTTATAAAAAAAAAGCAGGACAACTCGGACAATAATCAGCCACCCACGGTGTAAAAATCCCATCCACTCGTCACGGCGTCTCATGCAGCCGCCAGAATCCGTCCTCCGTCAACGAAACCTTCCAACTTCCGGAAATGCCCAACCAGAGCAAAGCAAGCAATAACCGGGCCGTTATAATTCTCATACTCCCTGCCTGCTAAAATTCTCCATCTTTTCCAACACTACTACTGTAAACAGGGTCGGTACCCTCTTTGTCATTCTTATCTGGAAATGGGAACCGTCCTGGATTCTCACTTTCTTGCTCTAACCGCCATTGTCACCGTAATTCTCTTCCCCAGCACCTCGGGGTTCATGGGCTTCTCTCGTTATTCTCTAGAGTTTGTGTGTGTCGTGTTGATTTTTGGTATTCGTTGTGTTGTGCAGGTTGGGTACCAGCTGCTGTTCTTCATTGTCACAGCTCTTCTCAAGTTCGATAAAGTCACCGACTTTGCTGGTATTCTGGCTCATTTCTTCTGTTTGGGGTTTCGAATTTTCCCCCCTGCTTTAACCTTCTTGGTAGCTATGGATGAATGATTATAAGGTAGATCAATGAGAATTGAAATGGCTATGGGGTCGGTAGAAATGGGTTGACATGATTTCTTGCTGCTTAACATACAATTGAAGTAGTTTCTGGTGTGCTAATTAGATGTTTTAATCTGTTCCAGGAAGCACAAACTTCATTATACTTGCGGCTTTGACCCTCATTCTGAAAGGGACGTGGTATTTTAGACAGGTACACTCGTCTCTTTGTAATTCTAGCCAGTCATTTCATGGCACTGTTTTATGTATAAGTTGTTTCTCTGTTGATGGGAACTTTGATTTCTGTATGAGGTTCTTTGAGAAGGATATCGTCACTGGTTTGTTTGGTGGCAATCCTCTTTCAGTTTTCTTTCTTGCTTGTTCCAAGTTCCATTCAGAGGATCTTAAACCACTAGAGAAAGAGACCAGACTCTTGGTATGTGAACCATTTAGAAGGAAAAGAAGAATAGCAATACCCTTGAGAGTTATATTAATGAGGTGCAGGCAATCCAATTACAACGTTGCACGACTGTTGCTCAAATCAATTGCCTTGTTTATGTTTGTGAGACTCAAGGTACTGGTTGGTCCAATATTCAGTTGGAAACTTACCGTAGAAGGAGCTTCTGTGTTTATTCATTAGATGGAGCGAACATCCTGGAACAATTGCTTATATCTCCTGTACATTTTTGGTCTGGGGAAGCTACTGAAATGCTTTTCCTGCCTTTCATTTTCTTTACCAAGTACCCAAGTTGCTGGTCTAAATAAATGTATGCATTGCCTCCTTTGTCAAGCTCTAACCAACTCTCGTCTTTGTACTGAGTGTTCATGGCTTCTGACTTGGATTTTTTCCTTGTATTACAGGTAGTCTTGAGTGTCCTTGTCATAATATGGGGTCTTCGTCTGGGCCTGTTTCTGCTAATGAGGTATGAAGTGAAGGCATTGCATGCCAACTTCACATGTTAAACGAAATGGATGGATTGGTGTGCATGGCTACGTGTTTGATTACTTGTGCTTGTTTTATGCACTCAAGTTCTAGGCTAGTTGTTCGTTGTTCATTCATTAAGCTAATCTTTGATGTTTGAACTGAGTCAAACCCGTCAATTTGGCCTAAACAAACATTTCCTGAACAGGATACTGCAGTGGGGGGAGGATAGGCGTTTTGATGAAATGCGCAGCAATTTGGGGAAGTTGGCTGTTTTCTGGACATTTCAGGTTAATGAGAGTTCCATCCTATACTTTGAAACATATTATAATCGCTTCCTGATGTTCCAATTAATATTTGATGTTTCAACTAACTCAACCTAGCATATATTCTCATTCACTGCAGGCTGTATGGGTGTGGACTGTGAGTTTGCCCTTGACGGTAGTTAATTCCAGTGACAGAGATCCTGCATTAGACGTTCGAGACATAATCGGGTGGATAATGTGGTCTATCGGGACATCATTCGAAGCCACAGCTGATCAACAGAAACTTGCTTTCAAAAACGCACCTGAAAACAGAGGGAAATGGTGCAATGTCGGACTCTGGAGCTACACTCGCCACCCTAATTATTTTGGAGAGGTATGCAGCACTGTGATCTGTATACCAACCTCATGCTATAGCTCTCACAATCACAATGTTGCCTTTTATCTTTAAAAGTTCTCTTTTCACTGAAACAGATTTTCCTTTGGTGGGGGATCTTTGTGGCATCTGCTCCCGTGCTCAAAGGGGCTGAATGGCTTGTCATTCTAGGGCCAATCTTCTTAACATTGCTGCTTCTTTTCCTCAGTGGCATTCCACTGCTCGAGGTTTGTTTTTTTTTTCTTTTTTTTTTTTGATGGGCAATATCAAAAAATTTTATTAAGCTCTATGTGATTTTATACACATCTTGATCATACACTCTGCAGCTGAACAATAACTGCACTACCAATCACTACTACAGTGCAACTAGCAAACACTCTACTACTCTCTAATGCTACTACACTTCTAATTACAACTGTGATTACTGAAGAAACACTGCTCTACAATCCAAATCCAGTGCTGTATTTCTTTGTCTGGCCAACTCAATCAGCCTTCTTACTGATCTAATGACCTCCCCATATGTCATGGACTTTCCCCCATACAGCTTACCACACCTTTCCCTCCAGACCATACTAACTACTAAGTTCCAAACCATACAACCCACCATAGCTAACGCCTTCTTTCCCTTAAAGTGTCTCACAGCCCACGCCAAGTAGTCATCATAAGTGGCCAGCTGAGGACACCTCTGATCAAGCATCTGCAAGCAACCCTTCAGCACCTTGAACGTGTAATTACATTGGAAGAATAAGTGATCACAATCCTCTGTTTGAGCAGAACAAAGCAGGCATGTATCATCCAATACTTTTCCCCAGCCATTCAGTTGCGCTAAAGTAGTTATCTTGTTACGTGTCACAACCCAACTCAAGAAACTATGTCTTGGAATAGAGTGTCTTCCCCATACGAGCTGATACCAAGGAACTTGAGGTCTAACCGGTTGTAGATCTTGCCAAACCTGTTTTACAGAGTATTTCAACACCCTTCTATCCTTCCAATACACCTGTGTTCCCCAACAACGAAAGAAACCTTCCACCTTATCCCTTACCTTGAGTAATCTCTTCCACACCCAAGAGGCTGTGCTACATGTTCTTAATTCCCAGAAGCTAAGCTGTTTGATACGATACTGGTATATCCACGCAACCCACCGGGACCCTTCTTTAGCAAGCAGCGCCCAAATATGCCTTGTAGTACACGCTATATTCCATGATTTTAAGCATCGAATGCCTAGTCCCCCTTCCTTCTTTGGGATTGCTATCAAATCCCGGGCCATTACCGCTTTTTTCCTCATGGATTCATCATCTATACCCCAGAGGAACTTACTACAAATCCGCTCTATCTCCTTTATAATAGACAGTGGCAGTAGGAAAACATTCATCCAAAAGTAGGAAAGACTACTCAACACCGAGGTAATGAGCTGAAGTTTACCTGCATAGCTAAGCATCTTAGGCTTCCATCCTGATATACGTTTAGTGATCTTCTCAATGAGCACTCTGCAGTCACTTGCAGTCAGCTTCCCTGCAATGAGAGGAACCCCCAGATAACGGACTGGGAATGAAGCTTGCTGAAACCCAGCCAACTCTGCCAGTCTAGCATGCTCTGCCTCTTTTATCCCTGCAGAAAATAATTGGCTCTTTTCTGGGTTAAACCTTAGCCCTGATAACCTATAAAATTTGTCCAACAGCCCCTTTACACTGTCCACAGCTTTTGCAGAACCATTGGAAAACAACAATAAATCGTCCGCAAACACAAGATGTGTAATTCCCAGTGTCTTACATCTTGGATGATAAGGGAAATCCCCAGATGCAGCCCCCTTATTCAAAATACAAGATAAAACTTCCATAGAAATTGTAAAAAGGAAAGGAGAAAGGGGATCACCCTGACGCAGACCCTTTTTAGATGGAAAATACCCACACACTCCTCCATTTATTGCAATGCTTAGCATTGGAGTTGTGACACAGACTCTGATCCAGGAAATGAATTGAGAGGGAAGCCCCATAGCTGTCATCACAGTGAATAGGAAATCCCAGTCATCAGAGTCGAAAGCCTTCATCAAGTCTATCTTCATCGTGCATCGAGGTGAAATATTCTTTCTATTATAACCTGCTACCAATTCAGATGCCAATAAGATGTTGTCACTAATGCTTCTACCTTTGACAAACGCTGACTGACTTTGACTGATTAATTTGGGCAACACTGTAGAAAGCCTATTCGCCAGTATCTTGGCAATGCATTTATACATCACATTGCAGCATGATATCGGCCTGAATTGCTTCATTTGATCAGCCCCTACAACCTTTGGAAGAAGAGCAAGCACTGTCGAATTTAATTCCCTGGGAAGAAAGCCAGTTTGAAAGAAGGAGCTAATAGCATTGGATATTTCTTCCCCCACTACTGACCATGCTGCTTTATAAAATTCCACTGTGTAACCATCAGGACTGGAGACTTATTAGATCCCATCTCAAACAATGCAGCTTTTATCTCTTCTTTAGAAACAGAACTACAAAGATGCTCAACATCCACTGAAGTTACCTTATTTACCAAGATATTCTCCATTTCCTCCACTGAACTACTTCTTACTTCCTGGTTTTTCTCACCCAGCAGCTTCATGTAAAATGCTACTGCTGTTTGACCAATTTCCTCTACATCAGTGACTATAGTGCCATCATCCTTTTTGAGAAATGGTATATGATTTCTGTGTTGCCTCACCCTCATTAACTGATGAAAATAGGCTGTATTGCTGTCTCCCTCTGTAACTGCTTGAACCCTTGCTTTCTGTTTGTAGAACCCTTCTTCTGCTTTCTGGTACATTATACACTCTGCTACTGCTTTGGCTTCTTCTTCAAATAACTGTGGTGAAGGGTCACTAAAAGCTTTATGTTGAATATGTGCTTAAGAATATACATCTAATAAGATTGAGAAATGTTGACAGGACTCTGCTGACAAGAAGTTTGGCAATGCTCCAGCTTACAGAAACTACAAAAGGAGGACCAGGTTAGTAGTAGCATTGGAGGTGGGAATTTTGATCGTTTATCGTCCTTTACTGTGTTCGTCCACAGACTGACTGGTGGTTATTTCTGTGTTCCTCTCAGCCCTCTTATCCCGCTGCCTCCATCGCTCTACGAAAGCCTGCCATCGTGGTTGAAAACCGTGTTTTTGTTTGAGCTGCCATTGTACAGTCGCAGTCTTCCTCCTGAGGGGTTGGCATGGTGAGGTGGGGAAAGGAAGCCTTTCCCTTCTTCGTTTTGGCGCTTCAAAACTTCTTAGTACTATCAAATATGGTTTGGGAGATATGAAATTGTCATTTGTGCCATGCAAGGTGTAGAAGGAGCACTGAGGGAGAAGTGATCAAAGGAGATGAACTGAAGCTGAGCTGATTCTTGTTTCCTTACAAAATTAACAGAAAGAAAGAGTGAATTGTGTTTCATTATGGCTTTTGGTAATTACAGATTTAAGCCTTTTTCTTAATCATCAAGGGGTGTGGTTATGTAATTGACTACATTGTGCTGCTGGGGTATACAAGAATTCATCCTGAGTTTTGCTTCCATTTCGCTAATCCAGAAATCTTAGTATTCATGAACAAATCAACGCTTCATTAAGTACGAAATACCCGTAACCAACCAGAGCACTAATTCACAATATAGAATGTATACGAATTTTGGGTTTCTCGCTAAACTGATAAGGTATATATGGTTATAAGCAACTGAGATGCCAAAAGAATTCATTGATGTAATGTCGATCTCTATTTACTATTCCAACGCTATTTGCTGTAGGAGTGTAATTACAAACAAACACCCAGCCCCACCAAAAACATCACTGTGTCCAACATTTTGGTTGAAGGTAATGAACTCAACGGGAAAACAAGAGCTATACAGCGCCAGTATTATTAATATTCTCCAGTGAGACGACAGCACCGGATCTTCCCTCAGCTGGACCGGAGTGAGACGACAGTATGTAAATGACCCAGAAGTGAAGGCCTACCAGGTAAATCCCAGCCCACATCTTCGCGCTGGGGTTCCTCCTCAGGAATACTGCACCTGCGCCAAAGATGGCGTCGAGCTGCTCGAGCAATGAACCCAAGTGTTTCCTTCCGGACCGAAGTTTATCCTCCAGTGCCATTCGTCTCTCACTCGCCTTCTCCCCCCATGTACTTGATCCTGATTCCAAATCCTTGGAGCTCGTAGTGGACTTGTTCTCGTCCAGCAATCTCATCACAGCCTGGAGGATCATCATTGCAAATGGTGATGATGAGTGAAGAGAGGACATAAAGAAGGGATGATGTAATTGTGTAGTCAAAAGATTATGGTACCTCTATTCTGAACTGGAGAGTTGCCTTCTCAGAAGAAAGCGCCTCCACCTGATTCATCCAAGCAACATGGGAAAAAACTCATTGGGCGATCAATGACGAACGGTCTAAATAAAGCAAAGAAGAACTTTTAATTGACAAACCTGAGCTTGTTTCTGAATCAAATGGTCAGTCAACTGCCCAAGCCTTCGTTTTAGTTCAAGCTCCACTTCTGTTGGTTCTTCCAAATCTTTTCTCGTCACTTCAATATCTGCCTCCAGCTCTTTTGCCTAGATAAAAACACATCAACTGATCAGCCTCTGTGTTTAATTGATCCTGTAGCTTTAGCTGAACGAGGCTGAATTTAGAAGGAGGACAACAAGCAAGATCCTTCGTACTTCAAAAACGAGAGTGATGCTCATTAACAGCTTATATGAATAAGAAGACATTTGGACTCAAACAACATATGTAGGGGCAAATTGGAAATCTGATATGTACCAGTAGGCATTTACTAAAAAGCCAAGGAGGGTTCAATCCCAAGAAGAAAGAAAAAACAAACCTTGACTTCCAGTCTTCCAATTTTGTCAGCCAAAAAGGAGCACTCAGCTTCAAGAATTTCCCGCTCAAATTCTACACCTTTTGAGGCGCCCAACTAATAAGTTCTCAAAGGAGAGACAGATTAGTATGTGAAGGTAGATATTCAAGCTTAGATAATTTTTTGAAAAAATGCCACTACTTGCAAAAGTAGTGGAGGGTGACATCGAGACCATGGTGGCTGGGACTGCCACTCATTTTAACCCCTTCCTTCTGTTACAATTTAACCACAGGATTTAAGTTAGATACTTACTTGGTTAATATGTTTTCCAGTCTGCTGCGTCTCAGAAATCTTCCTCTTGAATTCTACGAGGAAAAAAAGGAGTTTTCAACAAATCATCAAAACGATATAGCATCGGAGAGGAAAACTTTGATTCCAAACCTAATTAATGTATGAGCATAAGTAGTAGTTCTTGCTCAAATTAACCTAAAGACTGATCTATAGTTTGACACTGATGAAAAACACAAACAAAAAAAGGATCACATACTTAAAGAAAGAATCAGACATGAGTTTCTTTGATGAGCAACTACTTAGGGGAGAAACTACTCCAACCCGGAATTTCCTAATAAGATTGAACTTCTCTCACCACTCACAGATCGAAAAGTAACCAATGCTGATATGTCTAGTGAAGAATATACAAGTTACGAACTTCATAACTTGTAGCCTAATTGAGGAGAAAAAATTAAAAACACAGGAAATAAGTGGTGAAAGTCGAACAGATTGTAATAAAATTTGGTTACCTTCAACTGACATTTCTTTCAACTCAACTTCTCGTCGTAGATCTGTCACTCGATTACTCTGCCATGGGACAAGATATGCTTAGAGTCATAGATGCACATAAACAGGAAATGGGCTTGCACTGCATACAGAAAGCTATCAGAAGCTCACAAACTCGAATTTCACCCTAGTTGATAAATTTGGAATCCTGTTAGAATGCTAACGAGAAAATTACTATCAGATAGCACACTGCACAGCTCCTGACCAATCTAATTTCAATCAAGCTCTCGTTTCAGACAAGAAGAACCACAATCCGAAGGATTAACCACATTCAACCGACATAAGCTGTCCTCTTTTCCTTGCTTCGGAAGCTTGCAAGGTTTCCTCTCCTGCTTATTTCCAGAAGTAGCAGACATGACTCTAAGAGTATAGTTTTTAGCAAATCGTGGAAGGTTCCCAATTCACTTATGCTCTCTTTTCTCAGTTTCCTATGCAAAGCCTATTTTCGTTACGTTCTTGCGCAATAACTGTGACCATGTAGCTTAGCAACTTCAATCAGAAACGGCATACCTCAATCTCCAGATTCTTCTGAACAGTGGCTAGAGATTTTGCAAGATCAGCATTTTCAGTCTGCAAGCGCATTGATCTTGTGAGAAAATAAAATTAACAAAAAGAAATCTCAATCTAATTTCATAAAAGAGTGTAATTAAGTAGAGTATGAAAGCATGACTTCAGAAAAAATATACCTCCAGTTTACCCAATCGAGCAAGGGCTTCCATTCTAGTATAATTATGTTTCTGCTTCTCCAAATCGGCAGCTTCCATCGTTTCCATCATATTTGTTTGCAGCTCTGAAGCCTGGCCACAGAAACAGGTTAAGTAATTAGCAGCCAAAATATAACTTGGCACGTCCACAGCTGCTTTCATCTCAGGCACCAAATATAAATCATATGAAAATATATGCCTTCAAACACAAAGTGTAAATGCAGTCAACAATGCCTAGAACTGAAAATAGCTCCATGGCTTAAATCATTATCAACTATTCTGATCACAGAAAACCTGAAAATGTTAAATCATTAGGTTAATAAGACTGCCTACTTCATCACTACTCATGTGAAAAGGGTGTATGACCCAATACAACCAGTTTTAGGTCTCAACAGTACGCACATAGTCAAATTGCGATAAGTACGCATTCTAACTACCCATCAACATGCCAGCAATGTAAATGGTTTACTGCAAATATACTATGAAGAATGATGAACCTGATATTCTATTTGAATCAGGTGCGGTAGCTTGGATTTGATATTCAGTTGGATGAAAGTCTAACCTTTTGTCATCTTTCAATTGGCGAGGATGGTTTACTATTTGTATTATCATTCAGAACTTCAACACAGCTTACCATGATGGTGATCTTTTGGCATAAACAGAAGAACATACTATGCAGATAGAAAACATGATATGTCCATGCGCTTGATAGTTGATCCCTCAACTCTCAAGTATAAGATATTGCCTCTTATCTAAATGACACCATTATCAGCTCCAGTTCAAGTAAAAGATCACATCAAGAATGATCAGAATTTTAGCAATAACAAGGGCTCAAGCTTGACATTACCTCTTCAGCCGCTTGTTTTGCTCGCTCTTCAAGTATTTTCTCCAAATAATGTTTCTCTCCTTCCAATCTAGCAACATAATTCTCTCGCTCTTTAACTGCCTCAGCAGCCCTTGCTGCTGCTTTTTCAGCCAAAATTTTCTCCCTTCTCTCTCTTTCTCTCTCACTCTCAGAATCAGTAGAGGAACCGGATTCACTATCTGAATCAGAGTCCCCACCACTTGATGAGTAAGAACCTCTTTTCAGATCATTCGAGACTGAACTTTTAGAAGCAGCACCAGACCTCTGTTTCCCCTTTACTGTACTTCTTATTCGATCATAAACATCACTCGCTCCTTTCTTCTCCTCAGGTACATCATCAACATTCTGCGATGCCGGAGACACGTCAACGTGATGATCCGTTTCCCCTGCACTCAAAACCTTGGCATCAGAAATATCATCAGATTGAAACTGCCAGCCATCCCCATTGCCTTCGCCACTCTTGCGGTTATCCACCTCATCCACAACTCTCTCCTTATGGTCCTCTTCTAGCTTATCCACAACCTTCCCATCAGTATGTGACTCAACATTTGAAGACCTAGCAGATGAGCTAGATTCTTCCCCATCACTCCGCTTTGCACAAATAAGCTTATTTCCCAACAGAGGATCCGATCTCCTCTGAGTGTTGAGACCTCTATCCGCATTGCCACTGGGCTTCAGATTTCTCTTCCCTTCCACTATTCCAGAACT
This sequence comes from Linum tenue, assembly GCA_946122785.1. Lineage (NCBI taxonomy): Eukaryota > Viridiplantae > Streptophyta > Magnoliopsida > Malpighiales > Linaceae > Linum > Linum tenue. The sequence continues at coordinate 17,063,615 of CAMGYJ010000004.1, read as the reverse complement.
GGAACCATAGCTTACCTGCCGCTTCAAATCCTTCCTCGGACCACGAATCCCAGATCCTCGACCACTCCGGTTCAAAGTAGTTGAAGGTGGATTAGGGTTATTGAGAAGCTCAGTCCAATCACTATCAGTGAGAGCGGGCTTAGGTTTTGGGGCAATCGAAACCTCCTTCTCTACATTGCTGCCACTGTAACTCTTCCTAACCCCAGAATCAGCACCCAGTTTCCCTAAGTATTCATCGTTAGCAAGAGCCTCCGGTGACTTCTTCTTGAGCTGAACCTTCAAAGGCACAGCGCCGCCAGCTTTCGCCGGGACGTCGAACTTCTGGTCCTCAAATCGCTGCTCCTCGTTCTTCTTGAGAGAGTCGGCCGCTTGCTGATCAATCTGAACCACAGGCCATCGCCAGAAATTTAATTCGAGATGATTCCAAAACAATCAAGAACTCTAGATGTGAAACGTAAGAAAGAAACGAAGATGGGATCGGTACCATAGTTGGACAATGACAAATGAGATGTGTGGGCGATAAAGAAAATGAGTAATTACCTGCTCGAAGAAAGTCTCGGCGACTTTGAGCTTAGAGGAGATCCAGTTCGACATTCCTCTGCAACGGTCGCCGGTATCAGTAGATCAATGCGGTGGAGCTCGCTTAGGCATTTCTTCAGAAGTTGCAGACAGGAATTGGCTGGCACGTCACCGAAGGAAGGCCCAAACGGCCAAACGTGTTTGAGTGCGACGGTTAAACGTTTCCTCGCTCAGACTCCGACGGGTTTGGGCTGTTGGGCCGAGACTTTTCTAAACCAAAAGGACCATAGTTATTGCCAATAAAATCAACTCGGGTGCGTTTTGTTAGATCGTGTAATCCTAGTTTCAACGTAAAACGACAAATTATTTAACTATCCTGTTAAAAAAAAAATAGTTTGATCTGTCACGCCCGATACACTCATACCCCTGTGCTTCCTAGAATACCTTTTTCAATGCAATTAACCCTAGCTAAACCCCTTCCCACCCTTGGCTCACCCTTTCCCTTTAAATTGACTTAAAACTAAAATTAATGGAACAAAATCCAAGTCGCCGCAAACTCCATCCCACCTCCATCATGTAAGACCCAACCGCAAATCACCAGCGTGAGCAGAAGCAAGAAGAAGTGCTCCGCCATCTCTCGCCACCTCCCGCGATCTAAACCAGCAGTGACGACCAGGATCAGCGACAAACAGAGGCAAGAGCCAGCCCCGTCTCTGCCCCGCACGCCGCCACCTCTGCCAGTCGTAGTTCCTTCCGTCCATCGATTCGGCAACCCAAATTCATTCGAATCGTATTCTAAACGGTATGGAACTCGATATTACCTTGTTTCCAATCTCATATCGAGCCTTACCTAATGAAACATAATTCATGTTTGTTAAACGTAGCGGCGATGTCGACGGCAAAGACGGCGGGGGATCGAACGACGACCACCAAAGGAAATAAATGTCCTTAATTCCTCTACCAAGTCCTACCTAAACGTGAACATGGACTCCTTTTCAAACCCTAAAATCGATCTATGGATGGTTATATATATGCATGCTTAAATCTGTAAACTAAGCGATGGTTTCACAGCCCTTTTAGTGATGAACCCGCAGAGCTTTAGTGACTGTTCTGGCGGTCGCTAAAGATTGCTGGGATCTTTACTATTCATTCAAGTTCTTACAAGATAAGATCAGGATTCTTAATTATAGTTTGAGATTATTAAGGATGGTTTGATTTAATATGTTATGTTTAGGAATTAATGAACATAAGCAAATTAATAAGTAAGTTACTATAGTGTTTTCCTAGTAGAATATTATATCTAGTATGCTAACGTTGCCGGTAAATGGAGTTAGGTTAAGAGATTAAATTGAGTATAATTAATGGTGAGGAATATATTATATACTTGGTGATTAGTATATGTATTTTGTAAGGTAACGTATTTCATGGTTACTAGAAAGGTGATAGGATATATTTTCTTTAAAAACTTAAGTTGGTCAAAATTTGGTAGTACATCCTAGGAAATTAAGAAATTAACAAGTACATTCACTAATGTACTACCAAGCCCCGTACTTTGTATATATCGCAAAGTAATCCCGGGTCACGAAGCCATCGCTACAACACCAAAATTCGACCATTCTAATGTTGATGTTTGCCATAGGAGCACGAGGCGAAACATCCAAGTCAAGGGTCATTTATTCTTCAAGTTGTACTCGACTTGAATTAATAAGGTGTGTGGTTAAAGGCGGCTAGATTTAATGTTCAAGTTATGCCATGTTACATTATGCATTTGATTATGTACGTTTTACTGGCTTTCTACGTTTAAGTTTCAAGTTCTTATTACGAGTGGACAAGTGCATGTATTACGTTAGGTAAGCAATAACACGTTTTAGAAACTCACCTAACTAGTTATGCACGCGAACACCTCTCTTCACAGAGTGAGGAAGTCCGTGTATGTACCCACTCCTTTAGAAAAGGAGTCCATGTTCACGTTTAGGTACCGGTCAGTCGCCCAGCTAGCGCTCGGTTACCTCACCTCCCATAGTGAAGGAGGTCCATGTTTACCACGTACCTCACCTCCCACAGTGATGGAGGTCCATGTCATGTCGCGTTCAGGAGGTCGGACAGTTGCGCTAGTTAGGTTGAGCACGGGGCCCCCTCTAAACAAGTTAATAAAATCACCAAATCTTGCATGTTCACGTAGTTATTTCTTTTAAGTCGTTGAGTAGTCATTACTGTTAAGATTTTGCACCTAGGACTAACCCCACACCCGCACTCAGGAGCTACTAGAGAGCAGGAGCGCACAGACCAACCGCCGGGATACCATTGCTACTCAGGATGTCGTCAGAAGGGTTAGTGACCGAGAAAGCTTCACCAAGAACTCCTTTTACTTTATGAATTTCTTATTAGTAGACTTGAGACAGATGCTCATTGTGTTGAATTGACAAGGATTATTTCTGTTGAGATTTGGATTTTTGGTATGGATGATTTTCCGTTGTTTCTCCCTTTTCAAGACAAATTATTTGTTTTGATTCTCAAGGGCATTTTGGTAAATTTAATGACCGGCCGGTCTAGGGTGTTACATTTTGGTATCAGAGCCTGGTTTCTCTCTGTCTTCACTTGGTAAGTGAGATACTGGGAAGTCAGTCTCCATGTTTTTACGAGCTATGAAGGTTTTTTGAAAGTTTCCAACCAAGATTTCCATGAAAACAAAGTTTGTTTTAGATCATCCAGTCTCGTCTACTAATAGGTGCAAAAGTTCCAAGGTTTTGACACAATGCCATTACCTTATAGGAGTATGAATGGCGAAAGCTCTTAGCAGGTTGGTCGACGCCCACCTCCGAACTATGTTGCACTTAGGAAGATGGGCGTTAAGGACTTTGAGGGATCCTCCGACCCTGAGGTGGTTGATGCATGCCTGTTGAAGCTCACCCGCACCTTGGACGAGTTGCGCATTGATAACCATGAGGACAGGATCGCCATGGCTGTCCACATGCTCCAGGGAACTGCTAGATACTGGTGGCACCTCCAACAGGAGAATGAAGTGGTACCTTCGAGATCACTTGGAACCAGTTCGTAAAAATGTTTCTCGATGAGTACATTCCCCAACTAGTCCGAGATGATAAGAGAGAAGATTTTATGAAGTTGAAGAAAGAGTGGGGACAGAGCGTCACAAAATATACAGAGCTATTCAAGAAGTTGAACAAATATGCTGATCATGTGTACCAAACTCCAGCGGGGATGCGAGATCGCTATGTCTAGGGTCTAAGGGGTGATATGAAGAAATGTATGGGAGAGGCGGAGAGGGCATCTAACGCCACAGCGTATCGAGCTGCCCTCAGCATTTAGAGGGATGAGAAGAAAACCCAGCAAGAGAGAGCTAGCAGACTGGATACCAGGAAAAGGAAAGAGCCCACCTACTCTAGAGGCCAGACACACTCGATCCATCCTACTAAGAGGGGTTCTGGTTCCTTCATTCAGCCGCAGTCACAGAGTCAAACAGGCTATACCAGGAATGCACCCATGCAATACACGTATCCATTTTGTCGATAGTGTTCAAAGCGGCATCTAGGGAGTGCAGGCGTCAGCAAGGCGTTTGCTTTGAGATAGGCCAGCCATGGCACATGGTGGCGAATTTCCCACGACTCACAAGCCATACCGTGCCAATTTCTGAGGCCTCGGTTGTTAGAGGAAGATCACATGCAGGGGGAAAGTTCCACAATAGATCAAGCCATGTCAGGAACAACAACAACGGCTACAAAAATCACCGTGACCAGGGCCAGCAGTCCAAGGCTGGTGGGCAACCCCGACTCTTTGCGATGAGGAGCGAAGAGACCAACACGTCCCCATAGGTTGTGACTAGTACGGTTTACATTCATGATCGTCCTGCTTTTGCTTTAATTGATCCTGGTTCTACGCATTCCTTTGTATCTACTGCATTTGCTAGAACCTTAGTCATAGTCCCTACGAGCCTTAGTCAGAATCTAGGGGTACGTACCCCAGTCGGGGATACCTTAATTGTGGACTCCATAGTCAGGGAGTGCATAGTCCGGGTTGCCGGGTATGAGCTTGAGGCAAATCTCATGTTGCTTCCCTTGGTGAATTTGACACCATCCTGGGGATGGACTGGTTATCCAAGCACAGAGCTTTGGTGGACTGTTTTAACAAGGAGGTTCGGTTTGCCATAGAAGGAAGAGGAGTAGTGATATTCAGGGGGATACAGAGGGCCATTTCAACGAGCCTAATATATGCAACCACGGCATTCTCGCTAATCCATGATGGGTATGAAGCTTACTTGGCCTACGTTATGACGACACCAGAGGTTAAGCTCGAAGAGGTGGAAATCGTGAAAGAGTTTCCTGACGTATTTCCAGAAGATCTTCCTGGGTTATCTCCAAGGAGAGAGATCGAGTTTGACATCAAAGTGGTACCGAGTACTGCTCCAATCTCAATACCACCATACCGAATGGCGCCACTAGAACTCAAGGAGCCGAAGGAACAATTGCAAGAATTGCTAGACAAGTGATTCATTCGCCCTAGTATTTCCCGATGGGGAGCCCCAGTGCTCTTCGTGAAGAAGAAAGATGGGAGTATGCAGATGTTTATCGACTATAGGAGGTTAAACAAGGCAACGGTGAAGAATCGATATCCATTACCCAGGATAGATGACTTGTGCGATCAATTGCAGGGTGCTTCTGTGTTCTCGAAGATTGACCTGAGGTCGGGATATCATCAGTTGGAAGTGGCAGATTCTTCTATCCCGAAGACAGCTTTTCGTACTCGGTATGGACACTATGAATTCCTGGTTATGCCTTTTGGGTTGACCAATGCACCGGCGGCTTTTATGGCACTCATGAATAGCGTATTTCACGAGTATTTGGACAAGTTTGTCATCGTGTTCATCGATGACATCCTCATTTACTCAGAGCCACGATAAGCACAAGGAGCACTTGAGAATCATGTTGCAGAAGTTGAGGGATGAGAAGTTGTACGCAAAGTTCTCCAAGTGTGATTTTGGCTAAAAGAAGTGTTGTTTCTGGGCCATGTGGTTTCAGGAAAGGGGGTGTAAGTAGACCCCAAAAAGATAGAGGTAGTGGTGAATTGGGTACCTCCAAAGAACGTCTCAGAGTTAAGAAGCTTTCTAGGCATGGCTGGGTACTACAGAAGGTTTGTAGAGGGCTTCTCAAGCATCGCCAGACGTTTAACCCAGTTACTGCGCAAGGGAGTGACATATACATGAAGTAAGAAGTGCCAAGAAGCGTTCGAGGAGATTAAGAGGAAGCTTACTACTGCACCGTACTGACATTACCATTAAGCGAGGGAGAGCATGGCTGGGTACTACAGAAGGTTCGTAGAGGGCTTCTCAAGCATCGCCAGACGTTTAACCCAGTTACTGCGCAAGGGAGTGACATATACATGAAGTAAGAAGTGCCAAGAAGCGTTCGAGGAGATTAAGAGGAAGCTTACTACTGCACCGGTACTGACATTACCATTAAGCGAGGGAGAATATGCAATATACAACGATGCTTCATACAAAGGGTTGGGATGTGTTCTTATGAAGAACAAGAAGGTAATTGCTTATGCTTCAATGCAATTACGATCACACGAGGTGAACTATCCGACACATGATCTGGAGTTAGTTGCAGTAGTGTTTGCTTTGAAATTTTGGAGACATTATCTCTATGGTGAAACTTTTAAGATCTTCACATATCACAAGAGTTTGAAGCACCTAAGAGATCAAAAGGAATTGAATATGAGACAGAGAAGATGGATGGAGTTGTTGGGTGAATATGATTGCACCATCGAATACCACCCCTGGAAAGGCCAATGTCGTAGCTGGCGCACTAAGTAGGAAGGAACATAGCCCATTACATGAGCTTGTGGTGCTCAGGTCTATGAATGCGGAGCTACAACTAGAAGATGCTACCAGTATGATGGCAAATTTGATGTTTAGACCATTGTTGCATGATCAAATCAGGGAGAAGCAGAAGGATGATCCAGTCCTGGCCAAGTACATTCAGGAGGTGCAAGATGGGAAGGATATCAAGTTTGAAATGGTTGATGGGATGCTACGCTTCGAGGTAGAGCTTGTGTACCTAACGTGGAGAACTTAAGGCAAGAGATTTTGGATGAAGCTCATTGTGCACCTTATGCTATGCATCTGGGGTCAGTCAAGATGAAACATCCCGCTAATTTACACTTGGAAAAAGACATTTCTACCCCGGGGTATAATTAAAAATCTCAAATAACACAAATTTAAATAAAATACTAAACTCAAATATCTTAATATCTCAAATCGAAGTGCTAAACACGTGGGCAAAACTCAAACCTTCGAAAAGAAATAAATCTCCAATCTTTAACTCTTAACCATAAAGTTTTAATAACTTGAAAAAGTTCTTCGATGCTTATTCTGACGCCTGGCTCGACATCTCTAAGCGACGGGGGTGTTGAGCTTGCTGATCACGGACTGGCTGGTTAGGATTTCCTCCTCTACGATCTGGTGAGTGAGTTGGGGTCAGTCTACGCCCTTACGATTGAAATCTCTAGTATTTCTTACTTAAGAACTTAACTTAAACCGGTGGATGATACTTCCACTCTTTAAAATTTATTCTTAAAGCTCAAATCTCAACTTAACTATTTGACTGACACTGGGATCCCTCATTAGCTAGTCTGGTTGCCAACTCATACGTATGAGAAGCCATCCAAGCTTTCCTTAAACTTAAACTTATCGTGGAAGGCTCTTCTTCCACGATTCTCAAGAGCATAATTGCTGCTCATCTTAAAATATCTCAAGAGCATAACTACTGCTCATCTTTAAAGTCTCAAGAGCATAACTGCTGCTCTGTCTGAAAATCTCAAATGGCAACGGACTGGCGCTAGTGACTAAGAACACTTAAAATGACTTCACCTTCTTGAAGGTGAGTTACTTCTTAAAAAGAACATGTTTCTTAAAATTTAACAATAACTTATAAATGTAAAGCTTTAAAGTAAACAATAACTCATGCACATTCACTTCAAACATAACTCAAACAAAATCACATCTAATCAACCATAAGCACAATCAACCAACGACAATCACTTAAAGCTCGTAATACTTGAAAGAACACGTAAGGCGTAGAATTTACCCCCTTTACACTCACCTTGAAAAGATGACTCCTCGATTCCTTACTCGAAGAAATTCCTCCAAGCCGAATTATCTCGGTGAACCTATTAATAAGAAGGCCATCTCCTTAGTCGACCTTTCTCGATTTAGAATTCCCTTTTGAATCACGTACTAGAACATCCTCTCCTCAAAATCTAGCCCTCGAGACTCGCTCCCAAGGTCCCTTAACCCCCTTTAAAAATTTTCTACAAATAATCCCTTCAAAACCGACTATTTTCCTAATTATTATTGTCTTGGACGAATTTTTCACCTAACTTGAACCTTCTTAAAAAATTAAATAATAATTTTTCTATGTCAATCGTGAATACCTATACCCTGGAAAATTATCAAACCCTTAAAAACCTCTCAAAAAGATTTTTTTTAATTAAAAATAATATTCGAACAATTTCTAAAAATAATAATACATCTTCAAAAATCCCCAAATTAAATTAAAGCTATCTCCTAGACCTCCCTCAATTTATAAAATTATTAAACTCAAGAACAAACACCCACAGAGACTCAAAACTATTTAAAACATCTAAAATAAGTTTCTGTAAATTCCTAGCAGCTTTAGTGACCACCCATACTCTGTCACTAAAGGCGTGAACGTCTGTTGCTAAAAACTCAGAATTGCACTCTCACGAAAAATTCCCAAATTAATCGACCTAACTCCAAGGGATTGAGTTTTCTTACCTCTAAAACGTGCCTAGGCCTAGGTTGGATGACCCGGAACGTTGATCTCCTTGTTGATCGAACCCTCAAACGTCGCCGTAAAAAATACGAGCTTCGAATTAGACTATCTATGAATCGAGTTTAGAAATCGCGAAAGGGATTCGTGGTCCTTACCTAGAACACGAAAGGGATGGGATCGAGATCGGGATCGGAATCGAGAGCCAACTGCGACTCCTTCTTCTTTTCCTTTCGCCCGCACCCGCGATGAGGAGCAGGGACGGCGACAGTTTATTTCTCTGGGAAAATTAATTGGAGAGGGCCGGGGGTTTCTCGTTGCTGCTGGGGCAAGGTAATGGGTCTGGGCAAAATAATGAGGAGCAGATCTGGTAAGTAACCTTGTGGTGAGTAACCTCATGTATAATCCAATAAGAATCTGCCACATCAGCGCCTCCTTCTCTCTCCTGGAAAAATCATTAATTTTCTTTCTCCTTAATCTTTAACGGACGATTTCTCACTCGTCTTAACTCGGAATTTAATTTTTTTTGCACAGTTAGATCAGATTAATTGTGCTCTTCAAAATGATATCCACTTTGATATTTTTTGGAACAAAAAAAATTTGTCAGTTATTACCAGTCTATACCATATGGTATTGACTGGTATTAAATAACAGCATACCATATGGTATGAAAAATACCAGTCAATACCATATGTTGTTACTTAATACCAGTTAATACCATATGGTATGAAATAACAACATACCATATGGTATGAAAAATACTACCTCATACCAGGGTGGTATAGTATGGTATGGAGTTGGTAACGAGAGGTTTGAAATTTTTTTCCCCAGAAAATTTTGAAATCCAATAGATCATGATTAAATCGTTCATTTTGTGCAAAAAATTCTGAAAATGACTAAACAACGAAGGAGATACCATATGATATGGAGTTGGTAACGAGATGGATGAAAAAAAAAATTCTCAAAAAATATTGAAAATGTATATCATTTTGTAGAGCACTACGAACTCGTTCCATCTGTGCAAAAAAATTAAAATCCGAGTTAGAATGAAGAAGATATGATCCAATTAAGAAAACTAGGGAAAATAAATTCTCTTAATTCTCCACCCTTAGATCTGCAGTCACTTAAAAGAAGGGTCCAGATTTGGTTACTCATTGTTACTCACCTTAAGGTTACTCACCCTATCTTGAGCCAAAATAATGGGGCTGGGGTTTGGGGAAAGTTGGGATGGGGAATCATTGAGGGCCTCTCGGCGCTCTAGTTATATATATAGAATAATAAAATAATAATAGTTATTATTATTTTACTAATCCGCGATTGCAACTTTTAGTACGCAACTGTCAACCCAACCGATTACGTATTAAGGTCGAAACTAAACCTAAAGGTTAGAGTGTACACAAGATGTACCGGACCTAGCATTAACATTTTTGGTGGCCCAATATGAAGAAGGAGGCAGTTGAATATGATATGATCCAAATCCGAAGAGAACCCTCGAACTTGGATTATATGCCCAAAGTACGCAGCTTCAACGACCTTTTCTTGATTTTCATAATTTTCTGGGCTTTTTTTATTTTCTTGATGTCGCCTTTCTTGAACTCGAAAATAAAGATAGATGCGGAATCAATCGGACAATTCCTAACTCGTGATGAAGGGCAATTGGTATATTAAACCAATCGGACAACACCAACTCGTGGAAAGTGGCAATTGATATAGGGTAGATGCTCGCCACAACTAGACGCGTTCTCTAGTTGATAAGAGACACACGAAACTCCTGGAGACTCTCGACAGAAGCTTGCACAAAACGTTTCTATGGAACTCGAGTAAAACTCTTGAATTGATTTATGAATATTTGGTACAAAATTCGTAGCTCTTACATACTCTATTTATAGAGGTCTCAAAAACATAAATCTATCCTAAAAGGAATAGGAAAACAAATCCCAAACAAATTAGGAAACAAAATAATAATTAAATAATAAATAAACTACTAATTGAACAATTAACTCCAAACATCACGTGCTGCTGATTTCGTTCTCCTGCACGGAATGGAAATTCCGTTCTTCCTTCTTCTTGGCGGCTTAGAAATTCCGGCCTCTCCTCCTGCAAACGACGGGGAATGGATCAGGTCAGTAACCCTATGGTGAGTAACCATGAGTAACCCGTCCACATAAGCATGACATCAGCATCGTCTCTCTCATGCAAAACTTTTAATTTTTTCCTCTTTAATCTTTGACGGACGATTTCTCGCTCATTTTAAGTCGAAATTTAATTTTTTTTGCACAGTTATATCAGATTAATTGTGCTCTTCAAAATGATATCCACTTTAATATATTTTTCAAACAAAAAAAAATTGAGCCATTTTTTTCCAGCCTATACCATATGGTATTGACTGGTATTGAAATAAAAGCATACCTATGTTTTGAAAAACGTACCATGGTGGTATGAACAAACCAATACTGTAGGATGGTTGAATACATGATAATAGAAGTATATTAATTGTAATTTACGACTTTTAACATTGTATAACACACAATACCACCCCGTACCAGGGTGGTATTGTATGGTATTGTGTGGTATTTTTTGGTCCTGTAATTTGTTCACCCAGAAATTTGTAGATCCAATAGAACATGATGAACTCGTCCCTTCTGTGCAAACATTTTCAAAAACGAATTAAAAATGAAGAAGATACCATACAATACCACCCCGTACCAGGGTGGTATTGTATGGTATTGTGTGGTATTTTTTGGTCCTGTAATTTGTTCACCCAGAAATTTGTAGATCCAGTAGATCATGATGAACTCGTCCCTTCTGTGCAAACGTTTTCAAAAACGAATTAAAAACAAAGAAGATACCATATGGTATGCAGTTGGTATCGAGATGCCAGAATTTTTTTTTCTCAAAAAATATTAAAAATTAATCTCATTTTGTAGAGCACGGTGAACTCGTTCCATCTGTGCAAAAAAAATTAAAATCCGAGTTAAAACGAAAAAGATATGAGTCAATTAAGAATGCTAGTGAAAATAAAAATGGTCTTTAATTCTCCATCCTTAGATCTGGATTTTCAAAATAAAGGGTCCAGATTTGGTTATTGATGGGTGCATAACCCATGGTTATGCACCCTATCTTGAGCCCAAACGACGGGAATGGATCAGGTCAGTAAGCTTATGGTGAGTAACCATGAGTAACCCGTCCACATCAGCATGACATCAGCATCCTCTCTCTCATGGAAAGTCTTTAATTTTTCCCTCTTTAATCTTTGACGGACGATTTCTCGCTCATTTTAAGTCGAAATTTAATTTTTTTTGCACAGTTAGATCAGATTAATTGTGCTCTTCAAAATGATATCCACTTTAATATATTTTTCGAACAAAAAAAATTGAGTCATTTTTTACCAGCCTATACCATATGGTATTGACTGGTATTGAAATAAAAGCATACCTATGTTTTGAAAAACGTACCATGGTGGTATGAATAAACCAATACTGTAGGATGGTTGAATACATGATAGTAGAAGTATATTAATTGTAATTTACGACTTTTAACATTGTATACCACACAATACCACCCCGTACCAGGATGGTATTGTATGGTATTGTGTGGTATTTTTTTGTCCTGTAATTTGTTCATCCAGAAATTTGTAGATCCAATAGATCATGATGAACTCGTCCCTTCTGTGCAAACGTTTTCAAAAACGAATTAAAAACGAAGAAGATATCATACAATACCACCCCGTACCAGGGTGGTATTGTATGGTATTGTGTGGTATTTTTTGGTCCTGTAATTTGTTCACCCAGAAATTTGTAGATCCAGTAGATCATGATGAACTCATCCCTGCTGTGCAAACGTTTTCAAAAACGAATTAAAAACGAAGAAGATACCATATGGTATGCAGTTGGTACCGAGAGGCCAGAATTTTATTTCCCTAAAAAAATATTGAAAATTGATCTCATTTTGTAGAGCACGGTGAACTCGTTCCATCTGTGCAAAAAAAATTAAAATCTGAGTTAAAACGAAAAAGATATGAGTCAATTAAGAAAGCTAGTGAAAATAAAAATAGTCTTTAATTCTCCATCTTTAGATCTGGATTTTCTAAATGAAGGGTCCAGATTTGGTTATTGATGGGTGCATAACCCATGGTTATACACCCTATCTTGAGCCGCAAACGACGGGAATGGATCAGGTCAGTAACCTTATGGTGAGTAATTATGAGTAACTCGCCCACATCAGCATGACATCAGCATCCTCTCTTTCCTGGAAAGCCTTTAATTTTCTCCTCCTTAATCTTTGATGGACGATTTCTCACTCGTTTTAAGTCGAAATTTAATTTTGTTTGCACAGTTAGATCAGATTAATTGTGCTCTTCAAAATGATATCCACTTTGATATATTTTTCGAGCAAAAAAAATTGAGCCATTTTTTACCAGTCTATACCATATGGTATTGACTGGTATTGAAATAAGAGCATACCTATGGTTTGAAAAGCGTACCATGGTGGTATGAGCAAACCAAGACTGTAGGATGATTGAATACATGATAGTAGAAGTATATTAATTGTCCTACGACTTTTAACATTGTATACCATAAGATACCATAAAATACCACCCCGTACCAGGGTGGTATTGTATGGTTTGAAAAGCGTACCATGGTGGTATGAACAAACCAAGACTGTAGGATGATTGAATACATGATAGTAGAAGTATATTAATTGTCATTTACGACTTTTAACATTGTATACCATAATATACCATAAAATACCACCCTGTACCAGGGTGGTATTGTATGGTATTGTGTGGTATTTTTTGGTCTTGTAATTTGTTCACCCAGAAATTTGTAGATCCAATAGATCATGATGAACTCGTCCCTGCTGTGCAAACGTTTTCAAAAACGAATGAAAAACGAAGAAGATACCATATGGTATGCAGTTGGTACCGAGAGGCCAGAATTTTTTTTTCCTAAAAAAAAATTGAAAATTGATCTCATTTTGTAGAGCACGATGAACTCGTTCCATCTGTGCAAAAAAAATTAAAATCCGAGTTAAAACGAAAAAGATATGAGTCAATTAAGAAAGTTAGTGAAAATAAAAATGACATTTAATTCTCCATCCTTAGATCTGGATTTTCTAAATGGAGGGTACAGATTTGGTTATTGATGGGTGCATAACCATGGATTATGCACCCTATCTTGAGCCGCAAACGACAACCTTTTGTTGCCCACCACTCCAAACTAAACCCATGCACTAATTGCTTTTCACAAAAGACATCACGTGGCATCAACCCAACAGCCACGTTAATTAACCCATGCACACCAGCTTTATGCACAGAATAATCAAATCAATTTGTAATGAAGTAATCACCATCTGCATCCCATCCCACACGTTGCAATGATGCCATTTTGCATTTTATGTGTTGGCAGCACCAATAATATTGTGAACCCCTTCAATTTGTCCATCAAGCATACTCGATTCTTATATCTTTGAATTCGAATCTTCATTTTTGGACCACGCGAATTAAATATCGCGCTAGTTGATATCGCATCAGAATATGTGCATAAGTGTTTGACCTGTCATATGGTAAAGGCAGAGTATCAAGCTCCACTAGGAAACTTAAAACCACTTGAGGTACCGGAGTGGAAGTGGGAACACATCACTATGGATTTCGTCTATGGGTTGCCGAGAACAGAGTGGGGGATGATGGAGTTTGGGTGATTGTAGACCGCCTTAGTAAATCTGCCCACTTCATTCCCATCAAGTTCAAGCCAGGGGTAGATGCATTGGCGGACTTGTACATCCAAGAGTTGGTACGACTACATGGAGTCCCTCTAACCATTGTGTCAGATCGGGACCCTAGTTTCAACTGACAGTTTTGGAAGAGCCTTCACAAGGCTTAAGGGACCAAGCTTCACTTCTCTACTGCCTATCACCCTCAGACTGATGGGCAAACCGAGATGACGATCTAGACATTGGAGGATCTATTGAGAGCTTGCACGTTGTAGATGAAGGGATCATGGGATAAGTACCTCCCTTTATTGGAGTTTGCTTATAACAACCATTACCACAGTTCCCTGAAGGTGGCACCATATGAGGCCTTGTACGGAAGGAAGTGTAGATCTCCTTTGTACTAGGACGAGGAAGGGTTGCGCCAGATAGAAGGTCCGGAACTGGTACAAGGCACCATGGACAAAGTGAAAAAGATAAGGGAAAACATGAAAATCGCCCAGGATCAGCAGAAGAGTTATGCAGATAAGTAAGGGGAGGAGCAAACTCATGCAGTAGGAGAAAAAGTGTTCTTAAAAGCGTCTCCATGGAAGGGAGTTATGCGATTTGGCAAAAGGGGAAGTTGAGCCCTAGATATATCGGGTCATACGAGGTACTGTAGCGAGTAGGCCCTCTGGTCTATAGATTGGCACTAGCTCCAAACCTGTCCAAGATTCATAATGTCTTCCATGTTAGCATGCTCAAGGGGTACAAATCAGATCCCACCCATATTGTTAGGTTGGAGGATATCCAACTAGATAGTGATATGACCTACATCGAGGAACCAGTTGGGATTATTGACCGTCAGGATAAGGAACTACGAAGAAAGAAGGTTCCTATGGTGAAGGTGGTGTCGAGGAATCAAGGTACAGAAGCAGCTACTTGGGAGATTGAGGAAGATATGAGGAATAAATACACAGAGTTGTTTCTTGAAATACCCTTGTAATCGGTAGATTTCATTAGTTTGTTATCTTTTGGCGCGAATAAGAGCGGGGACTTAGATATCCCTATGTTCGATTTTATGACCTCAATTTCGAGGACGAAATTTTCTTAAGGGAGAGGGAAATGTCACACCCGATACACTCATACCCCTATGCTTCCTAGAATACCCATTTCAATGCAATTAACCCTAGCTAAACCCCTCCCCACCCTCGACTCACCCTTTCCCGTTAAATTGACTTAAAACTAAAATTAATGGAACAAAATCCAAGCCGCCGCAAACTCCATCCCACCTCCATCGTGTAAGACCCAACCGCAAATCACCTGCGTAAGCAGAGGCAAGAAGAAGTGATCCGCCATCTCTCGCCACCTCCCGCGATCTAAACCAGCAGTGACGACCAAGATCAGCGACAAACAGAGGCAAGAGCCAGCCTCATCTCTGCCCCGCACGCCGCCACCTCCGCTAGTCGTAGTTCCTTCCGTCCATCGATTCGCCACCCCAAATTCGTTCGAATCGTATTCTAAACGGTATGGAACTCGATATTACCCTGTTTCCAATCTCATATCGAGCCATACCTAATGAAACAGAATTCATGTTTGTTAAACGTAGCGACGACGTCGACGGCAAAGACGGCGGGGGATCGAACGACGACCACCAAAGGAAATAAATGTCTTTAATTCCTCTACCAAGTCCTACGATCGACTAGAAGGTGAGGAAATCAATTTCAAACCCTAAAATCGATCTATGGATGGTTATATATATGCATGCATAAATCTGGAAACTTAGCGATGGTTTCGCAACCCTTTTAGTGACGCCCCCGCAGAGCTTTAGTGACTGTTCTGGCGGTCGCTAAAGACTGCTGGGATCTTTACTATTCATTCAAGTTCTTACGAGATAAGATCAGGGTTCTTAATTATAGTTTGAGATTATTAAGGATAGTTTGATTTATTATGTTATGTTTTGGAATATAATCAACATAAGCAAATTAATAAGTAAGTTACTATAGTGTTTTCCTAGTAGAATATTATATCTAGTATGCTAACGTTGCCAGTAAATGGAGTTAGGTTAAGAGATTAAATTGATTATAATTAATGGTGAGGAATATATTATATACTTGGTGATTAGTATATGTATTTTGTAAGGTAACGTATTTCATGGTTATAAGAAAGGTGATAGGATATATTTTCTTTAAAAACTTAAGTTGGTCAAAATTTGGTAGTACATCCTAGGGAATTAAGAAATTAACAAGTACATTCACTAATGTACTACCAAGCCCCGTACTTTGTATATATCGATTATGTACGTTTTACTGGCTTTCTACGTTTAAGTTTCAAGTTCTTATTACGAGTGGACAAGTGCATGTATTACGTTAGGTAAGCAAGAACACGTTTTAGAAACTCACCTAACTAGTTATGCACGCGACCACCTCTCTTCACAGAGTGAGGAAGTCCATGTATGTACCCACTCCTTTAGAAAAGGAGTCCATGTTCACGTTTAGGTACCGGTCAGTCGCCCAGCTAGCGCGCGGTTACCTCACCTCCCATAGTGAAGGAGGTCCATGTTTACCACGTACCTCACCTCCCACAGTGATGGAGGTCCATGTCATGTCGCGTTCAGGTGGTCGGACAGTGGCGCTAGTTAGGTTGAGCACGGGGCCCCCCTCTAAACAAGTTAATAAAATCACCAAATCTTGCATGTTCACGTATTTATTTCTTCTAAGTCGTTGAGTAGTCATTACTGTTAAGATTTTGCACCTAGGACTAACCCCACACCCGCACTCAGGAGCTACTATAGAGCAGGAGCGCACAGACCAACCGTTGGGATACCATTGCTACTCAAGATGTCGTCAGAAGGGTTAGTGACCGAGAAAGCTTCACCAAGAACTCCTTTTACTTTATGAATTTCTTATTAGTATACTTGAGACAGATGCTCGTTGTGTTGAATTGACAAGGATTATTTCTGTTGAGATTTGGATTTTTGGTATGGATGATTTTCCGTTGTTTCTCCTTTTTCAAGACAAATGATTTGTTTTGATTCTCAAGGGCATTTTGGTAAATTTAATGAACGGCCGGTCTGGGGTCTTACATGATCTCTTAAATGTCACACTAATAATTTTTTTTTGTCACAATCACCCTTGCAGATGGATCACAGAAGAGCGCGAGGTACCGCAATAGATACAATATCTGCGCTGATAGAAAAACAAAATAACAAACTAGGAAAGAAAAATTATGAAGGACACTATGAAGATCATGATAACAAAGCGCATGATGTGCCACTAAATGGTTAGCTCTCGAGGTGTGTAAAATGAGCACAAGGTAACTAGAGGGCTGATTCTATGACTAGGGGGTGTTTAGTCACTTGACTAAGTCTCTCCTAACTTTTAGATCTAGACACACCAATCTAATAGTTAAAAAATGGGAAGAACTTTCTAATTAGTGAAAGAGGTAGTTTTGTTATTATCAAAAATTATGAACAATGCAAACTGGATTTACAAACAATACAAACATACAAATAATACAAACTAGAACGACAAAATATACAAACATATTTTCAAACAATACAAAAATATACAAACTAAACAAACACTACAAACTAGACCGACAAACATTACAAACCATAGAAATTGGAAAAACAACCTGGTTGACTTTGGAGGTTTCATCCATATATAGTGAAGTTTCGTCTCAAAGTCAACCCGGTTGTTTTTTAGACATACAAATATTATAAACATGGTGGACAAAAATGACAAACTAGACCAACAAAGATAAAAATGGAAAAATAACCAGGTTGACTTTGGAGACTCCGTCCCTACATAGAAGAGTTTCATACCAAAGTCAATCCAGTTGTTTTTAGACATACAAACATTACAAACATGGTGGACAAAGCTTACAAACATTACAAAACAACTCGAAAAACATTACAAAAATGATAAAACTTACAAACATTACAAAATATACTAACAGTACAAAATACCACTACTTACCATATAAATCAGTAAACTTTTATTACAAATCAATGAATATAAAGTACACGAATTTTAACTCAAAGTATATAAACTAGACAAACAAACATTACAAATTATCATATATACAAATTAGTCATATAAACATTACAAACATAACAGACAAAATGGACAAACTAGAATGATAAGTAATACAAACCAAATTGATATAAACATTACATTTTGTACTAATAAACATTACAAAATAGTCCGACAAACATCACAAAGTTGTCGCTGCCACAAAAAAATCTCCATCGTTGGAAAATTCTCTCTGCTTTTGCAATAAATTTCGTCGCCGCTGTCGGAAAATCATTAACGCCTCTCTCTCTCTCTCTCCCTCTCCCTCTCTCTCAGGAGCTTGGAGGGGAAAATTCCCCATCGCCGGAAAAATGGTCAACTCTCTCTCACACACACTCACTCAGGAGCTTGGAGGGAAAAATTCTCCACTGGCAGAAAAGTGGACCCTTGCCAGAAAAATGGTCATCGACGGGACAGTCTTATCGCTGGAGAGGAAGGCTGTCGGATCCATTTATTTTGTTTTAATTACTAAATAAATAATGGAGTTAATTAGGATCCTTGGATCTAAATTAAAATGAAAGGCTGAGATACACTTAGACACCTGAGTCCATATAACTGTCCTAACAACGAGCAAGACTCGCGTAAAAAAGTACCAACCTGAGCATCAACAATCGATCGAGTCTCCAATTGACGCATCACTACTTGTGCATCGCATGTGATAGTGATTACGTGGTCCTACCACTGCAGCCAGAAGTTCCACCACCGCAGGATAAAAAATGCGAGAAGAGGAAAAGCGAGATTGCTAGCATCTACTAATTGGGCACACTTTTGCATGGATCACGTTGACTTCATCTGTTTAGAGTTTGAAATAGGAAAGCTGATAGCTCTTCCTCTTCTAGTCGTTGATTCCCCGCACCAATCTTGGAGAAGAGGAAGGGCTCGATGTGAGGTAAGTTGAATGTATCCCTTCGGCTCGTCAGAGACCATAGTTAATAGTGCCAACTAGATAACAGAGGAGGCATTTAGTAATTCGGTGTTGAGGTGTTACTGTTGTTTATTAGGGGACGCTATTTTCTTGGTCCTGCCACATTTTATTTTCTTGAGCGACCAATTTCACCTTTACTTTACTCAGGACACTCAGAGATAGGCCTAAGTTCAGGTCCTTAAGGACTCTTTTTTAAGGAGGAACTTAAAGCCTTCTGATTGGCTAACTCAAAATTAGGTAGTTAGTAGGGAGTTATTAGTTAAAAAGTTGTTAGGGGTATTAAGGAGAATACAATTAAATTAAAACATGCGTATTTTTTTTTTCAAAAACCCTAACTCATTGCTTTCGTCTGTTTATTATTCCTCCCGCAAGAAGAGCGACCGTCCGTCTCCCCGACTTCTCCGGCTGTCGTCCCAACTTCTCCGTCCGTTGTCCGGTCGTCCCTTCTCTGTCCCGAGTTCTCCGTCGTTCGGTCGTCCCTTCTCCATCCCGAGTCCATCAGCCGTTGTTTCCGTCTCCCTCCCGCTGAGATTTCCGGCAAAGGGCAGCAGCCAGTCGTCGTGCCGACGATTCCGTCCCTTCTCCGTTGTTTCCGTCCCTTCTCCGTCGCAAAGCCTTCGCAAAGCACAACAGCCCTTCTCGATTAGTCGACGATTCCGTCCCTTCTCGATCAGCGGTTGTTTCCGTCCCTTCTCCGTCGCAAACCTTCGCAAAGCACAACAGCCACTCGTCGGCGGCAGTAGCCTTCGGAAAGCACAGCAGCCGGCCGACGATTCGAGTTCTCCATCCCGTTGCTGCCGTCGGCCGACGATTCGAGTTCACCATCGTTGAGTCCTTTCGTGATCTCGTTTCAACTCTCAGCCTCTCGTCGGCGGCGTTTTAAGGTATTTTTTCGTCTCCAATTTTTTTGCCGGTATTTTGTGGATTTTTGGCGTTTCATGGGATTAGGGTTTTGGCGCTGCATGAGATTAGGGTTTTGGCGCTGCATGGGAGGAGTAGGCGCGCGCTGCACAATAGTAGGTCCATTTTTAATTTATTTGGTGTCTGTTATTAATAATTTCGTGGACGTTTGCAGAGTTTTTTCATCCCATTATTAATCAACCTGTTCTCGTTCTCAACCTTTTGGATCTATTATTAATCATTCCGTGGGCGTTTGGAAACCGTGTTGTGTCTCTATTATTAATGAATACGTGCTCGTTTTTAATTTTTTTGCTCTCTATTATTAATCAATCTGTCATGCAAGTCAATTATTTGTGTCCATTGTTAATCAATCTGTGCACGTCAATTTTTCCGTCTACAATATTTATTTCGTATTTGTGAGGTTTTTTCGTCGCGTCGATGCATGGGATTAGTCGGTGCTTACAGTATTAATGCTTTGCATTATTAATGATTTATGGCCAATTACTAACACACAAAAGTCATTTACTTACAGTATTAATGCTTTTATGGGCAATTATCAACAGAGTACAATATAGCTAGAAATATTAACACACAATATTAACAACAAGATTATTAATATTTTCATTTACTTTATTAACATATTTACGTACAGTATTAATGATTTTATGGCCAATTACTAACACACAAAAGTCATTTACTTACAGGTATTAATGATCATTATCGACACTAACGTACAGTACTAATGATCGTTATCAACACTACTAAGTTATGTTATTTATTAAAATTTTATTTGTGTATTGATCGTTATTGGAGAATGGGTGGTTATTAATGATTTCGTGGACGTTCTTTATAATTTTTTACAGTGGTCCACAATATGGCACGTACGAAGAATACAACGCGTAAGTCTGCATCGTTTAGTAAGCCTATGAAGAAAAAGGAAGATGCACCCATAGCTGATGACAATCGCTTACCAATCAGGTGCAGTGTGTCTCAGGTCTGCAAAATCGTTAAGAATATTAGCCCAAGTCGTGCGGCTATACTTCGAAACTATGGGTTCAGCTTCGTTCGTAACTTGCAGATGCGTCGTATTGACCAGGATTATTTGCGCTTGATAAATGTTAATTTTGATGGTGAGTGAACGCACGACTAGCATTTTTAATTGGATTTATTTTCCTCTTGTGTTTTCAACTTTATCCTTAGTCATTATCCATAAAATTTGCTTCAGTAGTAATTGTGAGCACCTGTCCTTGTAACATTTTGTAGGTCTGTCTATGTCGTTCCAGATGCCTGGCGGGGTACGTTTGTATCTTACCGAGGATGACGTCGAACACGTGTATAGCTTGCCCAAGGGTACCAATATTGTTGATCTTGACATCTTCGACCAGCGCAATACAAAGGAATGGGCGTTGGCTCTTGGCATATCCACAGTCGGCCCAAATATGATCGACCTAATGCACTTGAAGAATGACATGAGGAACATAACCGATGATGAATCTTGGGTGCGATGTGCACTTTCTCATATGTGCATTCCTGGACCGGACCGGTGTGTCAAACACACCTGGAACAGTTTCTACCATTATACCAAGTTGTACGTTATGGAATGAGAAACGAGAGTGTCAGGGCGGAAGGAAGCAGTCCTTAGTACTTCCAATGATCTGAGGGTTGTCCCTATATTGGATTTTCCAGGGTCTAAGACCAATAAGAACAAACTGGTGGAGGAGATTTGAAAAACTGGGGCTAAGCATGTTGATTCTATGGGCATTGCTAGAGAGGTTTGTTCAAAAGGGGTGCAACCAGAGAATTCTGATGGGGGAGAATCTGAACAGAACATGAAGCCCAAGTCGCTGTTCGAACTTATGTCCTTGAGGACCGACCACATGGACACGAATGAGGTTAGCCTCTTAATTTTTATAATTATCAATGTTATTGTGTACAATATCAATATTTTTCGGCCTTATTATCAACTAAATTTTCGGTTCATTATGTCTTCAAAATGTAGCTTTTGTATATGCGGAAGGAGGCTTTAAGCTTCCTTGCAACGCTTCGCGGTCAAGTGACCTTCTGATCAAAAGACTGGTTGGTGTTTGCGAGTCAGAGTTAATCAGTCGTGACGTCGCCTCATTTGATGATGAAGATGAAGCTGTCAACTGCTCGGCCTCTAGGGAGGTGACTGTTCCTGAGTTTTCGGTGGAGGGATCTGCTTCGAAAATTGCATCCCCACCTGCCAAAGGTCTTGGAGAGATTTGCACATCGATTGATAACCCCGGTTAGTTTCCTACAAATTTAATGACAATTATTAACTAGGATTCCCAATTCATTACTTTTATAGAATTTATTATCACTATTTTCATACGATAATTAAATTTGCCATCCTTGTATTATATTATTAATCAATTTATAGTCGTTGTTAACATTTTCTACATAGCATATTCAAAATTACATATTTTTTTATTAACAAATAATGTCATAACAATATTGATAATAGGTTTAAAAATATTAATGAATTGGTATTAGCAGTTAATAATCGTGTATGAAGATATTGATAATAGCTTTAAAAATAGTAATGATTCGAGATAACATGTTAATAATCGTGTATAAAAATATTGATAATAGGTTTAAAAATATTGATAATACGCCTTGTTAGCATTAGTCACAATTTACTGTATCGGAGGCTACAAGATTAGAGAAGACATTGGCATCCGCTGTGCTACTGTTGATAATGATCCACTTGTACCTAGCCCCAATGATCAAGATGCTGAAGTTGCTAAGAAGGCTGACAAGCCTAAGGTGGGCAATGCATGGGCGAGGACATACAAGTGCAAGAAAGGAAAGGATATCTCGGTTGTGGAAGGAGAGGACGAGGCCAAACCACGTAAGTGGCCACAGAGGGAGATTAGGCCATCTAATCTTGTCTCTTCTCCATTCACTGCAGGGACAAAGATAGATACCCTAGATGCTCCTAAGAAGAAGACAAAGAATGATCTGCCCTTATGTTTCATACTGGATCCTAATAAATGGGAGGACTTGGTGGTGTGCTATGCTTGGAATCCGAGAATCACGATGTAAGTGATTTTCTTCTTCTAACACCAATCACGAATGCCTTGTTTATGACATCGGTTCATCAAAATGATTCCCCCCTTCATTTTTAATATAGAAAAGAAGAGTTACGAACTCTGAAGGACAATACTCTCTCGCTTTGGAGGGAGGACACGCAATCATCCGCACCTGACACCTACATTGAAGACGCCTTCGTTGATTGTTATTCTGATTATCTCAATCGTCTTGAAGTGAAGAAAACCAATGGTTCTGTCACTAGATGGATTTTCATGTCCCCATTTGTGGTATTTTTCCAACTACCAATGCTTATATGTTATTTTTTAGTTGTTTAGTTTTCTTGTTACCGCTTTCACATTCTGCCTTTTCTTTGTCTTATAGCAAAACTTGCTGTCATTTGACGAGGAGAATGAAGTCGTCCAACCAGGAGATACAGAGCCTACTCAATTTCCTGTGCGGAGAATGTTAATTGATGAGTTTGAGACAATCGCTTGGCTTGAGGACAAAACTATGACAAACTACATTTTGTGAGTATCGTTCCTTAAATATTTCCATTATTAACAATTTTTATTCCATTTAATATTTTAACATTTGTTAATAATATATCACATCAGTAACATTTAACATACCATTTGTAACAATTTCCTTTTACCTTTTTGCAGTGGTTTTTTCCTGTGTGCATCGCAACACACTATGTCGTTTACTGTGTTGACATACAGAAGAAACAATACCAATTTATGAACGACAAAAAATCAGGTTGGGATGGAACACCGTACAAAAATTTGGGGGAGAAGCTTATCAAGTTCTTCATTGCGTTCTGTTGCTGGACAGTCAACCGTTGCATTAATTTCGATAAGTTCACATAGGAGACTGACCTTGGTTTCAAACAGTCAAATGACACTTTCTGTGGTGTTTATGCTCTCAATTTTATGGAGTTTTGGAAGGGGACTAGGGAGCGCGGTTGGTAGACCTTGTGGGATAATGATATCTACATCAACATGAGCAGAGCAGAATGTTGCAGACGTCTGTTGCTGGACGAAGCAAACCTTAAGCTTCCATATCTGACAGAGCAGGTAAACAGGGACGAGTTACTACAGATTGCTTCACAATTTGGATCCCAATATGGCTAGGATTATTTCGTCAGTTGTTGCAAACTTGGCAATGTTCTGAATTTTTTCGTTTCTCTATGATTCGGATTCCGAATGAATTATTTCGTCGGTTTTTGCAAACGTGGCAATGTTCATAATTTTTTCGTTTCTCTATGTTTTGGATTCCGACTGGATTATTTCGTCGGTTTTTGCAAACTTGGCAATGTTCAGAATTTTTGTTGAATGTTTATTAACAGTGTATCTTATCATTAGTTATCAAGTTATTAGAACACGATTGTTAACGACCATTGATTATTAGTGTTTTTAGAACACGATTATTAACTTTTTCTCCCAATTCATTAATAGAATTTCGATGAGTTATTAGAACACGATTAGAATTTCGATGAGTTATATTATCATAAGTTTATTTAACAGTGTTTTATTAACGACCATAGATTATCAAGTTATTAGAACACGATTATTAACTTTTTCTCCCAATTCATTACTATTTTTAAACCTATTGTCAATATTTTGTATGACCGCCTGGATTGATAGAAAACACTGTAATTAAAACGTATTTAACCACTGTAATTATTAATACGCTAGATAGAAAATGTTAATAACTCTATTTACACTACATATATGACCAGTACATAGTTAATAACTATAGTTATAGAATATGTTAATAACGGGAATTATTAATTCTATATCATATCATTAGTAAGAAAATACACTACATATATGACCACTACAGTATTATAATATATATCAATTTTTATAGGTAATATTATCAATTAAATATTCATCATTAGTAATAATTATGAATATTATAACCTTCTTTATCTATCTTTTTCTAAAAAATACGCTAGCCTTCGCAAAAACAATAACTGATTACAAGTGCCACATAATAATAATAATAATAATAATAATAATAATAATATTTTCACAAATAGAACTCTGTTTGGTGAACAACGCATAGTCCAAACACCTCTAGCAATCGAGTCCAACAAACCATGTACTTCTACACTAATGTGCAGTCCAAACACCTCATGTATGGTTAAACCTTCTGCTTCTTGGCAGCCTTTTTTTCCTTGTCCTTCTTTGTCTTATTCATTTCCTTCGCCCTCTTCTCCCTGGCAATCGCTTGTTTACTCTTCAACCTTTTCCTCTTCCGGGTCAGGTCAGGCCTCTCTTTGAAGACGGTTGTGGAAGGATGTTCACCCTCATCGTCCGACCCAGGATTATCCCAATAGTACAAAAACAAATGATCACACATATGACATTGATCACACATATATATAATAATACATGAAACGCGTTTTTTTCCCCAACCTGGTCGGATAGGAGGTGCAAGGGTGTCCTTCAGCATTGCTTCTATTTGGGATTTTATAGTGTGAAGACTTTGTAGTAGGAACTCGTATACGCTGTCGTGCATGCATACATTTGTTACAATAGAGTTCACCATTCTAGTTACCTCCTTCACCCTTGAGCATTGGATACCTTCAAATGTAGGACTCGAATTCAATGTTGCAAAACCGCCTTTTGTCTTCACCGCACGTGACCATCGGTCTAATAGGGTACCTCGACGGAATTGTTGACAGTTGTGGATATTGTGCATAACCCTTTAGTTTCATGAACCGTAGTATGTGCCGACACAACCAACCACAACTCTCAAATTTCATGCACGAGCACTTGAGAATGCACTGTGGTACATCAACCAAGACAACCCTCTCGTCCAACTTCGATCCATCATTTTCATCGATTTTCCACACATCATATGCAACCATGTCATCTTGATGTTTTTCCGCATTTATACCGATATGGAAGGCATGACTATTAGCATATTCCTCCTGGAACTCTTCAAAAACAGTTGGCGTGTAGAAGCTAGCTCCTTGTTGGAGGAAATTACTTTGATGTACCTGTCAGTTGATAATTATCAATAAAAACGGAATTATTATTAGCTTAATCATTTGGATTATTAACAAACAATAGTAACAACAAGATTATTAATCTTTTCACTTACCTTATTAACATATTTACGTACATTATTAATGATTTATGGCCAATTACTAACACACAAAAGTCATTTACTTACAGTATTAATGCTTTTATGGGCAATTATTTACAAAGTACAATATAGCTAGAAATATTAACACACAATATTAACAACAAGATTATTAATCTTTTCATTTACTTTATTAACATATTTACGTACATAATCACTGCGCACTTCTTGAGCTCTTTTTATCTCCAACATCGCGTTAAATTGAGTGAAAAACTGGTGTAGATTTTCATTGGTGTTCAAAAACTCCCGGAGGACGGAGTTGCATGCCTCACTCAGCTGTGAACTCCGCATTCCAGCAGTGAATTGCTTGTTTACCCATGCGGCTGACCATTTCTCCTTCACCTTAAACATACGATTCAACCAGTGGAAATCAAATTGCTCGGGTGTCTCCACATCATACATCAAGTAGCTAATACATTCATCCACTTTACCTTTCCAAACCTTCTTGTCCTTCCCATTCTCTCTAAGATGGTATGTGCAAAGCCCATGAAAAGTCTTCTTATCCGATATATCGTTATTGATGGCGCTTTTAATACCATCAGCAATTGCAGCAGCCTAGTCCGTGAAGATCGATGTTGGTCTCTTCCAGACATGCACTCCATAAAAGTTCTAAACAACCACTCGAACGACTCTGTAGTCTCGTCATACAGTAGAGCAGCTCCAAACACACAGAGTTTTCTACAGGAATAGCTTCCATCAATCCAAAATACTGCAGACATCTCCTCGTTCACGTCCACTGACACCCTATAAAAGAAGGAGGGATCACATCTCTGTTCCTCCTGAAAGTGTCTATACAGGAATGAGGCCACCCCATACTCCATTGTCTTCACCCTCACTGTTCTAATGCAATTCTTCAAGTCCTCTGGAAGGAATCCAACATTCTCCCTACCACCAGCAGCCAAGCAGAATGTAGCATAGCTAGATTCGTTCATTTTAGAAAGACAAAGTTGAGCTTCAGTGATATTCCTGTTAGAACGATGGAAATGCTTCGCCGATGGGTCGTGCATCTCATGATTGTGCTCATCTACCCAATCATCAATGTAATAGAGGTTGGTTCGTTTATCCAACTTGAAGTTTATCCTCGCTTGACACCCCCATATGTTCTCTGCCCTACTCCGTTTCCAAACATTATTATCAATTCGTCCTCCATTCTTTGGATTCTTCGCGCTTTTTTTTCCTGTATCCTCCTTTCGTACATGCGCAATAGATGTAGTGATACGTCTCACAAAATTCATTCTTTGTGTTCCTCTTAGGAGCGCTTTCCTTCCTCATGCCAAAGCCTTTGTGATGTGCATACTCTTTATAGAATAACTCTGCATGATCCCTGGACACAAACCTATGCTCTATCCATGTCGATTCATTTGCAGGATCAACCAGATCAATCTCTACACAAATTATCAAGAAATTGGTTAATAATGGTGCACATTGTTTTACTTGTTAATAAGACAATTGTTATAAATTCGACTTACCCATGTTATCAATATTAAAATCACGAATGTCCATGACTGGTATAACACTAGCATCATTCGTATGAACATCATCCACCACTCCTGCAACATTGAACACATCACGTCACTAGCACGAGTTTTATCAATCCACATATATACAATATTAGTCAACTAACCTTCACCTTCTACATATAGATTTTCTACTGTAATCTCGTCTTCGCTTCAGTCATTGTTATTGGAAATATCTTCACCTTCCAAGCTGACATCACAAGGTACTTCATTCAGATCTGCAACGTTGAAAAATTAACAAAACTATTACCTTTAATTATTAACAACTACCCACTTCATTATTAATCTTCCCTTCTCCGATTATTAACCTAAACCCTTTAACTTTTAACAATTAACGATGAATTATTAATCATTCCTCTCGGATTAATTATTAACAACCATCGACATCATTACTAATCTTTCCTTCTTGGATTATTAACCTAAATCGACAATGAAATTTTTCATGCAAAGTTTACTATTAACCTAAACACTTTAAATATTAACAACTACCACATGAATTATTAATCATCCCTCTCCAAGTAATGACTTTTACTTATTAACACATTGAATTATTAACCATGTCCTTTTTAATTAATAATTTAAAACTACTAACAATTTACGTGCAAAGTGGATTATTAATTTAAAAATTTCAATTATTAACGACAAACACAAGTATTATTAATCAACAGTAAGTAACCTAAAACGACATTGAAGGATTACATACAAAGTTTATTATCAATTTAAACACCACAAATATTAACAACTAAAGAATGCATTATTAATTATCCCCCACCAAGTTATTATCCTAAAACAAATAACAATTTATGTCCAAAATGGTTTATTAATTTAAACACGATAACTATTAACAACAAACACAAACATTATTAATAAACAAATCCGTCCTTATTAATCGTGTATTCTTTAGCTAATAATCTAAAACGACATTGCAGGATTACATGCAAAGTTTATTACTAATTTAAACACCTCAAATATTAACAACCAACGAAGGCATTATTAATTATCCCCCACCAAGTTATTAACTTAAATTGTTAACAACTCTGGCATGTTTTATTAAACAACGCAACCAAATATACGTTAGCAAAACGAAGTCCAAAAAACTTACCAAACATAAAGGGTTTTGGCGATTCCATGGAACCGGTAGTCTACGAACGCGGCGAATGGCAGACGAGAAGGAGAGACGACGACAGCCGAGACGTTACCGGCCTAAGATGCGAGTCGACGACGACGAAGGAGAAAACGAGACGACGACGCCGGAAAGCAAGCGCCAGTAGTCTACGAACGCGACGAACGGCAGACGAGAAGGAGAGACGACGACAACCGAGACGTCACCGACCTTAGATGCGAGTCGACGACGACAAACGAGAAAACGAGACGACGACGCCAGAAAGCAAACGCCCGGCCGGCTGCGCGACCCCGACGGTGATTTCTGAAGGATGAATGGGTTTAGGGTTGGGAGGAGAATGATTATCGAAACCCCAATTAATTCGTTTTCTGCGTGATTTCTCCCATTCGGATTTTAATTAATAATATCATTTAATTATTTTCTATATTCCTGTCTTATCCTTTAACGTATTAGGTAGGTAGTTAACCAATCATTACTAATCACTCTCTCTCTCCTTCTCCTATTGGCTGAAAGGGGTTTAAGATTTTCCTTAAAAAAGAGGCCTTAAGAACCTGATCTAACCCGCTCAAAGACATCAATTACTTCTAGAGCTGAAGTCAGGTAGGATTTGGATTCATCCATTGTTTTGCACAACTATTTGAGGGTTGTTTGGATGGGTTATTCGAGTGAGTTATTTGTACCTGTTATTTGTACCAAAATAACTAAACTAATGATGAGTCGTTTGGGTCTGCCTTGTTTACTAATAACACATAAACGTGTTATTCTAAATAACTGGGGGTGCCCAGTTACTGTCAAATAACGTGATATGTGCTTTATCAACCCCCATTCTACCCCTCACCTCTATCCTCTCGGCTTCCTTCTTCGTTTACTTCTCCTTCATATGTCGATTCTTCGGAAAAAATCCCAATGTACACATGTTCTTAAAAAAAATCCCCAAAATACATAAGTTATAAAAAAAATTCTCAAAGTACACATGTTTGGCATTCACTGTTTTTGACAAACGCAGTGAAGGTGATCACCGCGTTTGACAAAGACGGTGAATATTTCACCGTTTCAAATTAACACGGTTAAGGGTTCACCGTTTTGGTATAACACGGTGAATCAATCACCGTTTTGGTTTAAAACAGTGAATACTTCACAGTTTGAGTTCAAAACGGTGAAGCGACGCGGATCGCTGACGTGGACAAACGCGATATATTCACCGCGTTAGACAAACATGGTGAATACACCGTGTTTGTTTACGTCAGCGATCCGCGCCGATGTGCTTTCACCGTGGCGATTGGATGCGGTGAGGCGCGGATCGTGGTTTTCTTCCCACGATCCGACGCCTCACAGCACGCCACGTCCCCTCTTCCAGGACCATTTTCGGGAAAAGCGATGCCTTCACCGCGTCCCTCAAAGACGGTGAAGGCTCTCCAATTAAATGCTGCGCAGTTCCTCCCCCCTTCCCCCAACTATAAATAACCCTCCCCCTCCAACTTTCAACTCACACCACAACCATTTCACTTCTTTCTCCCTCAATTTATCCGCTCTAGTCTCGTTCTAAGTATGATCTGTGGTTGCGGCTAAGTCCGATCTTCCACATCAGAAAGAATTACTAGAGTTTTACCCTAAAGCCCCCGTCCTGCTAAGTTCCCGTCCCTTACAAACCTAAACCCGTCGAACCTCTGTCCGGCTTCCGCCAAAAAATGGACGAAGAGGCTCTTCGTGTAGGTTTTTGGTTTATGATTTTTTTTAATCGAAACAATTTGATTTTGTGTTTTTTTTATCAAAACAATCTCTGATTTCATTACTTTTTTTATAGATGGGTGCCGAGATATACGACCCTCGATTGTATATCCATTATGGCCCAAGGGATGCGAGTCTCTTAACCGATCAAGAAGCTCATCGCTCCCGTGCTATTTGGGATAACAATCCGGTAATTTGGTGAGTATTCTTGCTTTATTTTATCATTTTCTAAGGTTTTATTTTGATTTATTTAATCTAATAAATTGATGTTTTCCCTATTTTTTTTAGGAATCTCTTGTTCCCGTGGTTCATAAAGGGACCAATAACTTGCCCGCTTGGCATCCAAGGTTGGAGCCCAATATAGCGAGGACCGGTTTGAGAATGTTGCGCCATTTCTTGCGGATCGAAATCGACAACGATCTGCTTACGGCAATGGCGGAGCGATGACGTCCCGAAACCCATACGTTCCACCTTCCGGAGGGGGAAATGACGATCACCCTCAAAGACGTGGCGGTCCTCACCGGGCTGCCTATTTCTGGGGATGCCATCATTGGTCCCACGACCAAACCCGAAGGAGGTTGGAGGCTGCTCATACGTGATCGTTTGGGCTTTGACATGCCGACCACCACTCCAATTCAAGGACGGGGGCATCCACCGTTGAATGTGACCACCACTCCAATTCAGGGAGCTACATGCTATGGACCTCCGACACACTGCAAAGAACTGCAGCTAAAGCATCCGTTCTACATCAACATCTGGGAGAATCGATCCCAATGGGTGGTGCAAGGGATGCCGGAGACGAGACCGATGGGCTACCACGATGGGTACATGCAGTGGTATCGGAAGTTCACCATGAGATGGGTGTCAAAGCAAGGTGCTGTGATGGGTTCGTTGGTAAGTCATCCTAATCTCCCTCATTCTAAAATAAATTTATTTTAAGGTTTAGTTAATTTGATATAGTTTGTGCTTTCCTTAGGTTGATGGTTTGGAACTAGCCAAGTACACTATCGAAAGTGCTCCAACCATGGATGAGCGGAAGACTACTTGGTTGTCCCGACTTATGAACAACCTCCTGAGTTGTACCAGAGAGCAAAGGAGGGATGTCGTGGCCTATCCTTCCGTTCCTGCCCCGACACGACCCTCATTCCGTGATGATGCACCCCTTGTGCCCCCGGTTGAGCCCCCACGAAGGAGCAAACGCAGGCCTCTGCCTACGTTCGAAGAGGTGCGTACAACTCAAGCAACCGAGCTCCCTAAACCCTTCGAGTACCAGTGGGCACCTGCAGCGGATGTCGGTGGAGGGTCATCGAGTCACGGTCCATCTCAGGAATGGAACACTTTCTCTCATGGGTTCTCTCAATTCCAACATCAGCAACAGAGTTCGATGTATCAGACCCCGCAGCAACAAACTCCGCACCCCCCGATCCACCGTCAAGCTACCGGTCCATCTCAGCCACCACCACCACCATATGTAACCCCAGTTGGGGCTCGGGTCAAGAGAAATCCGCGACCAGCCGTTGAGCGAGCCCGCCAAGAAGCAGCGGCGGAGGGGGGAAGAAGGGGTCGAGGACGTCGTGGAGGACGAGGAGGAAGAGGTAGAGATGGGGGCCAAAATGAAGCAAATGAGTGAATTTATCGTGTTTATCATTGTAGTGAACTATCCATGTTGTTTTTGACATTTTTAGGTATTGTGATTTGAGTTTGCATTGTCTAAAAACTATCCTACGCACTTAAGTTGTCGAATGAATATTCTGGATCATTTTATCAAGAATCATTATCTAAGCTCAACACGAAAAAGTTGGGAAAATCAACCACGATCACATAGAATTTTACAGATCTCAATTCCGAGTCCAAATGAGTGAGATAAGTGAGTTCAAAGCTGCACATGTCGTTATAATAACTTTTGCGTATCAAAAACTAAAACGAGCGTATCTTATTCATTTGAGGTCGAAATAACGAGCCGTTTGCGGCAGCGCGATCGTATCGACAAGGAGTACAAGCTGAAAATTTAGTAGCTCTTTACAAGTAAATGCAAATTAAGATAGTGGTTGTCCTGGGCAACGCCTCTTGTCGTGACCAGGTTGTCTGCACTTAGAGCATCGCTTCGGTCCCCTTCTCGTCTGTTCAACTTGATCCATCTCATTGTGTATCCTTTCAAATCTAGGACGGCCTTTGGTGCGTTTTAGGTGCAACGGTGGGATAATCAACTTTCCAGCGTATATAGGTCAATACGCTTCATCTGGCATGGGGCTCAAAGCTGCATTATATGAGTTCCGTATCACTTGTTCAGTGTAGTAAGGACTCACCAGGCTGTTTCTATTCATGGTTATTGACTTAGCAACCGCCATTATTGCATGTGAACAGGGTATCCTTTCGTTCCGATACTTTTGACAAGAACACTCCCCTAATTCGTAGTGCAATTTAACCGTTTGACGATTGTGACTACGTCTCCCTCCACCCCATATACCTGTTTCAAAAGCGAATATTCCTTCACCGCGGTTAAAAAGAACAACCTTATGCTTACTTGATTTTTCATCGTTCTTCTGCATTTGAACGAATACGTCATGAGCTTGCTGTAGCCGAGCAACTCGCCACTCGTTGACCTTCGAGTAAGACATCTCCACGATGACAGAAATAGGCATCGCTCGAAAACCCTTGTACACATTATTTATACTTTCTCCATGGTTGGTAGTTGCAATGCTCCATCTGGCCCCGTTGTCCATATGGAACGTCCACATGGGCAACTCTTGACCTTCAGCCCATACTGCTCCAGCTCGGTGGGTCTGACGGATCGTTTTCATCTTCTGCTCGTATTTTTTTGGTTGATGTGCAACCGCTGAAAGGTGAACAAAATCATAACTGGTCAATACATGATGAATAACATCAGCTTAATAAACACAAACTTAAATCGCATAAGAAAAACATTAGTACCTGCATTCCAAAGTTGATTTTTGATGTCTTTCTTCTTCCCAAATTTGTGCTGGAAATTGGCGAGCCAGTGTCGAATACACCATCGCCATCTCCATCCCCACTCGTCGGGAAAACCACCAACATCATTCCTAATCCCCGCATGTCGATCGGATATAATCGTAATATTTTCCCGCTGTGTAACGTGTTCGTGTAGTTGGTCAAAGAACCATGCCCAACTTAAGTTGTTCTCCCCTTCCACTAATGCAAATGCAAGCGGGAAAATCCGCCTGTTTCCATCAACGCCAGTGGCGATTAGAAGACATCCTCTGTACTTCCCAGTAAGGAAAGTTCCGTCAACCTTAATAAAAATTTAGGATCTAATTAGTATGAAATATACGTAACAGAAAATAATACAACATGGTAAACCCGAACCAGTTGGTAAAATACCTGAATAACCGGTATGCAGAACCCAAAACCGTCAATGCATGGTTTAAAAGCCCAAAAAAGACGATGGAACATCAGTTTCTCCTGTACTCGAACTTGATCCTCAGTGTATACATTGTTGTATACTGGGACGAAAACAGTCCCAGGATGGGACTCCTCCATTGCTCCCATAAGTCTAGGGAGTAAAGCATACGAATCCTCCCAATCACCATACACCTCAGCCATGGCTTTCTGCTTTCCATGCCATGATTTTTTGTACCTTATCGTGTAAGAATGTCGATCCTTCACCTCTGCCATGATAGCCTTCACCTTGATATCTGGTTGTGCTTCTATAAGGTGCTTAATAGTTCTCCCAACTTTCTTTGCTTTTAGTTGCCTGTGATCTTGGGAAAGTATAGACGAGGAGCATGTGTGGATCGTCTAAGCTTTGCGAATCACCCAAGCACCCTTTCTCTTCATATTTGCAGCCCGCAGTTGCCACGTACAACCCTATGCATCATGCTTGCATATGACATGTAGTTGTTTACTGTCAGAATATTTTACCTTCCACTCGAAATTGCGCCTCAACGCCTCTTCTGTAAAAGCATCCTGCACAGCGTCTTTCGATGTGAATGCCATACCCACCTCCAAATTGGCCGTCGGATTATACACTGGCATAGGGACAAATTCGGGGGAACATTCTGACTATGTAAAAATTAAGTTGGAACCTGTGTGTAATATGGCGTGGGTGCCTCACGAAATGCCACCTCATCCTCGTTATCATCACTATCTTCCTCCTCCTCGCTCACTGATCTCAAATCTTCCTCAGTATCCTCGTCGCTCGACTCGAATGGATAGCTCGGGCCAGAAAGATCAACATGACCACGATCACCAACATCGTCTTCTCGCTCATGTGAAGTACGCCCTGATCGAATGGTATTCTCGATTTCAGACCACTCTGGCCCCCAAGCAGGACATTGAACACCATCGGCCTCAACAAATGGGGCTGGTTGATTAGGTTGCGAGTATTCTTCCGATGGCACCCATCCTGCACTACTACCTCCACCGTAGTTGATTGAACCACCACCCTCTCCTTAACCTCCTGTATAACCACCGCCTTCGTAGTTGCTCAAACTACCACCCCATCCGTACCCTCCTGCAAAACCATCATCATGAGAATACTGGTGAGAATGAGATTCACCGACCGCCTCGGTCTCAACATACACCTCTGCAAGCCGAACTTGGTTATCGCTTAGGAACTGTAACATCATCGTAACCGCGTCATCATCGTTTATGACAACTTCTTGGAACACGACCCCGCCAGCACTCATGTCTGGATACCGGTAAGTA
This sequence comes from Linum tenue, assembly GCA_946122785.1. Taxonomy (NCBI): domain Eukaryota; kingdom Viridiplantae; phylum Streptophyta; class Magnoliopsida; order Malpighiales; family Linaceae; genus Linum; species Linum tenue. The sequence continues at coordinate 17,028,441 of CAMGYJ010000004.1, read as the reverse complement.
ATTTTGTCAAGTCTCGTCTGTCCGCTCGTACAAACCCTGTCTGCACAAATATCACAGAGTTCTTGAAAATTGAATCGGGAGTCAATTTTCAGCATAATGGATTCGCCGTCCTCATAATCAATGCCTATGTCAGAGTTTGTCACCCTTCCATTCCACCGAATAGTAAGATGAAACTTCTTGAATTTACCCATATCTACAATTTACAATAAGTCTCTATTAGCTTAAAGACAGTAAAATTAACCAAAATCATATTGTACAACTAATATTATCCATCTCATAACTAACGAACATAAATTCAACTAACTAACATGTGTACTTTGGGAAATTTTTTTATAACTTATTTATTTTGAAATTTTTTTTAAGAACGTGTGTACAGTGGGATTTTTTTCCGATTCTTCTGCCCGAAACAAAAATCAACTGAGGGACGGTTGATTCTTCTGCTTAGGGGTGGGCATTGGGTGGGTCGGGTGGATTTTGACCATAAAATCCACCCACCTGAGCTTAAACGGATTGATAATTTTTAACCCACCACCCACCCACATTTAGTCTCGGTTTGGGTCGGGCGGATGGTGGATGATGCGGGTGGGTTTGTGGGTTCAACCACATCACAATGTATATATAATATAAAGGAGTAAACTTGACATGATAATAGGTGAAGAGAGTTATTTGGGGGAAACAAGAAGATGAAATAAGGCGAAAAATATCGAATTAGTTCTTAAGTTGGATAGAAATTCTATCATGAAAGAGTTTTCTACAAATTGAGATGATTATCAGGTGCAAGGAACTAAGAAAAATAATTCCACAAAGGAAAGAGCGGTGATCTAGGCACAAGAATTAGAGGAAAAAATAAAGGGAAGAAGAGGGGATCGCTATTTGGAAGGGTTGGCTTTGAGGTTCAAACTCCAGGAGCAGTCCTAGTTTATGTCTAACGTCTCCACTCTCCCCTCTCTAGCGTCAACGACTTTGATCTTTTTGCTGTTGGGTTGAACGGGTCACCCGCACATCCACCCACAACCCACCCACCACCTGACGGATGGCTCTCAGCGCAACCCGTCACCCAACCACAGACCCACCCACTTAATTAAATTCGAGTCAAATGCGGGTGGATCGGCCCAAACCCGCGGATGATCCGCCCGCATGCCCAGCCCTACTTCTGCTACATTTGGATTGCTTGCTGCTTTCCTTTCAGATTGAGTAGGCGCAACCTTGGGTTCGACGAACAGAGAGGAGAGCTAGCTAGCGGCTAATGGCCAAATCAGGGATTTGACTCCCTTCTCGGCGCTCTTCTTTGATTTCCTAATCTGGTTTTTTATTCCTCTAGGTCAAGTTCTGTATCTTGCAATCGCCGGTGGCATGACTTTGTATTTCAATATCAGGTATTGGGGGTTGATGTCTATCTCCGCCTCCATGAATTGCAAATAAGGTAGCGAAGAGCGATTCCCATCGCCGCAACCATGCATCGCGTGACGAGTTCAAGTGGAAGGAAGGTTTGTTTGTCATCTCTGCTTCTGATTTCTTTGGTTAATAAAACTGATCTCACCCTTTTAAAAAATATAGGTTGGTTGGTTTCTTGATCTGATGCATGTGGAAGGAGGGTTTATTTTTTTATAAAAATATACCCACCAGGAAAGGTGAACTTGCAGGATGGGAGAGTTAATTATGTAGGTATTATTGAGGGGTAATACGCTATTTTAATTCAAATACCACAAGTTAAATAACTCATGTGAATGGTTGAACCAAACAAGATAATTCAATTTCCTAATAAATACTACATCCTCAAATAATGAGTTATTTGTGATTAAATACCACATCACACCAAATCATCCATCCAAACGACCCCTAAATCTCATGAAATAGAATTCTTGTTGACATGCTTTTAACAACCATTTCATTCGTTGCTCACTCTTGTTCAGTTAAATCCAATCATTATGGGTTATTGTTAGGGATGGGGAACGGGATGGGACGGGAAACCCGTCCCATTTGAAATGGGTACCTAGTTTTATTTGAAAGGAAAACTCCATCTCATATCTCAAATCCATATGGATTAACGGATACCCGTTACTCATACGGGACGGATAACAGGTACCCAAACTATCCGTATATACCCGTGCAACTAGTGGTACAACTTGAGAACCACAAAACGATACCCAGTAATTACAACGAACGTTCATTACCCAAGAGCCAAAACTGAAACTTTAGAAGCGGGGGGGCAGCGACATGATAGAGAGAATTTCAAACGAAAACAAGAAATGCCACGTACCGCTACCATGCGACAAACTCGTAACCCGTGAATAGAGAGAAAAGCAACCTAAGTTATGAAAATGCGCGGCGTTGAGACGACACTAACGAGATCAAATTGAATCTGTAGAGGAAGGAGGGAACGGAGTACCAGGGAGAGGAACTGAGGAAGGGAGCAAGCAATTTTAGATGGAAATGGAATTTAGAAATCTATGGGCCGACGATTACTCATAGTGGATATTTGGCAGGTTTGAAGTGGGTTGGGCTAGGCTTTTGGTTAGTTATGTATTGTCTATGGTTATTACGCGTATTCGTATTACCCAAACATGTGTTAACAGATAACCCGCGAGTACTCAATACAGAAATCATTGATCCCAAGTCTCATCCTGTAAAAAAAATTACGCATATTTGGGTACCCGTAACTCCAAAAAAGGGACGGGTATGGGTATACCCAAACACCCGTTTTCTGTTGCCCACCCCTAGTTATTGTTCTCAGGTGGCTTCAGGGTAACTGGAAGAATGACAACGACTCTCCATTGTTTATTGGAGCCCATCAATGGCGAGTTAACCGTAGAAGCATATTTTGTCCCCATTTGATCCATTAATGTCCATCTACTCCGTATCAAGTATGTAGCTGTGGGAGAAAAAAATTGTGACTGAAACCTCTGTGATTCAAATGACACAGGTATCCACAATTCAACAGTTACTTGTCAGCATACTCTTTACCATGGATGGATTTAGGCTGAGTGAATCTTAGATAGTGAGGTATTTTTGTTTGTTGTTCAAAATATCATCTCTTTCTCTTCTCTTCTAATCTAAACAACTATTATAGAGGTTCTCCTTCAAAAACCCCACCGTTCTCTTTTTGCTGGCTCCTGCGCAAACCAAGGAAAGACCTGTTGGTCTGTTTATCATTCAGTTGGGCTTCTCCATATTGGGTTTCTTATGACGGCTGTATATATGTTGGCATGGCATGAATGGCAAAACCCAAACCTTTAGCTATATATATGCTTTTGTCTAAGTACTGACCAGCACGCCAGTAGTGAGACTTCTTACTTCGTAAGGCAAATCAAAAGCTGCCTCCCACCAAACATATAATTATTTAAGCTATAAATTATTTGTCAAGAATTCTACAGCTTTAGGTCAAATTTGTATATATTAATTTGGGTTAAATAACACGTTAGGTACTATATTTATCATTTAGTTTCACATTTATCACTAAAATTTAATTGTATTAGTGTTCATTAACTTCAAACTCTCATGTTATCATTACTCACTAACCGTTCATTTTTATTAAATTTATCATACACGACAATCAGCTCTTATAATTGTCCGTTAATAAACGACATAATACTAAAATAACAATAATAATAATAATAATAAATTAATTCCAACTCATTTCCACTTCAGCAGCTTCAAAGCTAAACAACGGTGCCCATTTGAACAATGATAGCCTCCACCTCACGCACGACATCACAGTTAGGAATGACAATTAATCGGGTCACGGAATGGATAATGTATATCCGTTATCCTACCCGAAATAGTTTGAGTTTTATCCATACAAGAATTTCGTAAAAAATTAAAGTCATACTCATACTTGATTGGGATTCACGTATCCAGAATTATTTATAGGTAATCATTTATCGTTATAACTCCAACCAACATGTTAACATTTACACGTATACTGACATTATATAAGTGGAAAAGTGTAATAAACCACTAGAATGAAGATAATTAGTTACAAACAATAAAGTTTCATGCCAAATGTTATAGTTGTATAATAAATATATAATATGTTGAGAAAAGCAATAATCATTTCTAGACAAATACATATGTATGTGCATAATTGGGTGGGTTTAGGTTGGATAGTAAGAGTTCAGGTTTTATCCTACACAATTACGTTAGATTTGCACGGATAAAGACATTGTAGATTATTTATTAAGGGAATTTCCACTCAAAAAATTTAATGGTAGTGGGACCGACATGAACTTTCATCCCTTATTTTCAATGAATTAATCATCATGATAGTATATATTTTGTTTGAAATAATAAGTTAAGATAATAATAAAAATTATTAGCAAGAAGTATATTGATAAATTATATATTTTTTACATTCTTTTATTTCATAGTAGCATATTACTAAGGCGAAAAAATATTTAACTTTTCGCTTTTATCTAACCAAAGGACATATCCTAATCTAGAACATGTCCACGAAAATTTAAAGAAGACTTGAATGAGTTCTTCTGTCAAAATTGACTAGCAACATCAAACACTATAGCTGTTAGGTGATAATCACCTCTTCTCTCGCATTCTTCATATATAGTCAATTGAATTATCCTCACTAAAGCTTATATTTCTCTTCTAAATATTGAATCTCAATTATTAGCATTTTTCATATTTAGGATTCCAACTCAAATAGTTGATACTTTCCAATCAATTACTAGCATTCTATTTTTTTCTCGAACAAGGATTTGGTCCCAGTGGTAGTACCATTGGTCTTGAATCTGGAGGTTCCAAATTCAAATTCCTAAAATACCACCTAACTAAAAAATACAAAAACCTAAATCACCTTTATTAAAAAATACTAACATTTTTTATATTTAGAATTATATATCCTCTCCCAATCTCTTATTAAATGAGGGAATGAAGTATTTACAAAAAAATAAGAAGAAGAAAGAATGGAGTTGAATTTCCACATCAAGTTTAGTAAGTACATTACAAATTTCATAACTAAATCAACAATTTTGAACATAATATGATGAAAACAATGAATCTCCGGCAATATTTGTGACTAGAATGAGGTAAAAAATTTTATTATGAAAATTATATTTCATATCTGATTATATTTTGTCTTTGAATTTGGTTCTCAACAAAAAACGAAAAAAAGGAGCACCTACCAATGATGAATATAGTGGAGTTGATGATAAAGAGTGTTGATTGTAAAGGATGATAATGATCATGTTGGAATACCCATATGTTTAATTTCAACAAGAATCTGAAGGTGACTATGAGTACAATGTTAATAATCTCTTATGATGGATGCACATTTTCTTTTTTTCAAGGAATTGAATAACTTGACGTTCTTAATAGTAAAAACTTAGGCCCTGTTTACTTTCATTTCTGTTTCCTGTTTTTGAGAAAACAGATGTTGAAAACAGGTGAAAACGACAGTTTTTCGTTTTCGAAAACAGTAGGAAGCTGTCACTTTCTATTTTCAGAGTTGGAAATGAATAGAAAACAGAATGAAAAGTAAACATATTTTCTCGTTTCGTTTGCCAAATTTATAACATGAAAACAGAAAACAGGAAACGAAAATGGAAGTGAACAGGGAAACTAGCTTGCTATTTTGTAAAATTGATACTATTATTTGTTAATTCGCATGACATCGACATTTAGTTATGACACCAATATAAAAGAAGTGAATGTTACAAAAGAAATTAAAATTTGAAACTTCGATACTTTGTTAATTATTGTCATCATATTACAACTGGCCCAACGGGCCGGGGTACAATCTAGTATAGCATATGGAGATGTCTGTCCCCTTGCCAATCCACGCCATCCTCTCCCGACTATTTTATTAGGGCCTTGGATATGGGGAAGTGCATATGGGTTTGGGGGGGTTTGTAGATGCGTTTGGGTAAGGTATGAATATTGCTTTCATAATTTAAATGGGTATGGGTTGGATATGGATATCCATTTACTTGAGGGTGTTTTAACTACACATGCAAAAATTGGACCTATTTGTAAAACTTGAAAAATTTAGGTACCAAAACATAATTTTCCATCAATATTTTGAGGACTTATATGCAAAAAAGATTAAATTTAGGTACTAAATATGCATATCTATTAAGTTTAGGTACCAAACTGTAATTTGTATTTGGGCATGGGTACAAACCCAAATCCATTTGTTATAAACCCAACCCAACCCAAAGTAAATGGGTATGGGTACAAACCCATCAAACTCTACTCATATCCATCTATTTGGATTTCACACCCAACCCAATTGGGTTGGATAGTTAAAAACCCATGGGTATGGGCAAAATTGCCATCCCTAATAGCAAGGTTGAAGTTCTAAATGTCTTGCTTTTTTAACTTTGCCCTTGTATGATTATTTACGATTTACTTTGACAAAAATCCAAATTATCAGTCATTCACTTATTAATCTTCTCATTTAATGTAGATAACAATTCTATAAAGGAAAATGTTCATAGAAAAGGCATCAGGATTCTCAAAGTTTAACAATATAAAGTACATAATATTATAGAACATTTTATGGAAAATATTGTTAAGTTATAAAGATAGAGGACCAACTTGTAATTAGTATAGCCTTACATGTACCCTATATATAGTCGTAGTCTAACAGCCTGTAAACCTAACGAACACGTTGATAGTGAAACCCTTTTGGAGAGCACCGACTCTCCCGTGGATTAATCATGTGCATCAGGGATACCACGTTAAATCTTGGCATTCTTCGTTCTCGTTCTTTAGACTTCTTTACAGATAGGGTTATATGTATAATATGCCCCTCTACTATGTCATTTTATCAAACATGCCCCTCTACTATTTTTTACATCAAACATGCCCTTGTATTTTGAGAAAATGATCAAACATGCCCTTCTGTTAAATTCTCATTGAAAAAATCATCAATCATTGTTGAACCGAGATTTAGACGATCTGACATCGGCAAATGGGAGGGAAATTTTTTTATAAGGGCATGTTTGATAATTTTTGCAAAGTACAAGAGCATGTTTGATGTAAAAAATAGTAGAAGGGTACGTTTGATAAAACGACATAGTAGAAGGGCATACTATACCTATAACCCTTACAAATATTTCAAGTTCATAATCATAACTATAGCACTAAAGCTATGAAACTCATATACATAAAGATAGAATGGAAAGACCATCTATAATGGTGTTTGTTTCCATATAAAGGTGTGACAATTATGGATGTTGTAAATTAGAAGCTAAAAAAGTTTCTTGGAACTTGTCTTGGCCAATAGGTTACTATTGCTAACTGGGTGTCAATACTCAATAGCAAGTTCAGATTCCCTGTTTACAACTTTTCTTTGACCATGTGTATAATTATGTGCCAGTGCCAGTGCCAGTAACATAACTATGAAGAGATTGTTTTATGAAACATATTTCAAAGTTCAGATTGGGAAAACATATCTGTTGGATTGGAAAAACATATTTCATCAAAACAACCTTAATGGCCCAATCTGTTGAGATTATGAGTAGTCCCAATCTGTTGAGATTAGCGGTGAAGGTAATTGATGCAAATTGGAACCAAAACTCTCCGGTAACGGTTATTGTTATGTTTTCACTGCCTTCATCATCCATTCTCTTCATAATCCTGCAAGCATCATCAATTTTACCAACTCTTCCTAGCACTTTGATGCAACGAAACTAATCCAAAAGGGACAAAGATTAGGAAGGTACCACAATATGATCAGTATCAAACAAACCGAAGGAAACCACTATAGTTTCTTTTCAGATCCCCCAAAGTCTCCCATCACATCATGTCAGCGACAATACAAATTTTATGATAAAATTAGAGGGGAAAAGTAAAGAAAATAAGCGCAGGCCACCAAAGTAAGTAACGAAGTAATCAGACATAAACTAAATGCATTTAGGGTTGGGAAATAAAGATAGCTATTATAATATGGGATGTTTGTAACAAAATAACGGTGAGAGAAATACAGAAAACATAGGTTGGGCAAGATGAATTGGAGATCGGGTGAATTTAGTGGCGACGACTTGTGCATGGTCGGAGGAGTGAAGGCCCTGCAGAATCTGTCGTGTAGCAAAAGTTTGACCTCGAAAGTCGTGCCCTCTGATTTGTCAGAGAAGGGGATTCGACACCTGAAATTGCCACAAAAGGTTTCTAACGAATTTGGGAGAAAGGATATTGATGGTGGTGGGCAGGCACCGAATCTTAAAGGCTTTTACTATATTTTAAGATTTAAGATTAGGATTCAAGATTAAGAAATATAAAGAGACAAAATAGGATAGAACTCTAGGAGAGAAAGGTTTAGAGAAGAAATTTATTTTAAAAGAAATAGTGAAAGGCGTGAAAACGACCGAGGAGTGAATGGTTTTAGGGGGGGAATATTATAAAAAAAAGAAAATAAGGAAAGTTGCGGGGAAGCCTCGCAGACTAACGTGGAGAAGAGATTTTTGAGAAATCTCTTTATATATTTTATAGAAGATATGTTCTTTTTTTTATGTGCTTGTGAAGGTGAGGTGAGAATATAAATTAATCAATGGTCAACCTCCATTTGAGAAACTACTTAAGTAAGTTAGCTCAATATCTGACCACATCCCCTCTAACAGCCATTCTTTCCTCCTCTAATCCAAAGAATTCTTTCCACCTTCTTGACTTTTAACTCCTCCCATGCGAAAATCCAAATCCTCTCATCTTCTTCCACACCACCATGAACGAAAGACTGATGACTCGTACCACAGATCTTTTGCTAGCAAATAACGATATCAACGGCTAATTGTTGAGTTGCTGAGAAAACTGGAGGAGTTTGTCAGGCACAATTGTCAACTTGTCAATGTCGTCACTACAGGTTTCCATCATACTAGTGTGACGGTGGGTCGCATTCAACTGGCGGTGAAACTGGCATTTATTCTCTCATCGGGAAAATAAAGGCCAAGATATATGTTTTCAACTCCCTTCATTCGGGCATCTTTGAAGACACTAATGAGCAGCCCACCGGCACCGTCGCATAACAGATTGAAGACGAATTTATGGCCCACCAAGTAATCGCTAAAGATGAAGAAGGGGATGAGCACGACAAAGGTGTTGAAGTCTACTGCCCTCAGTCCTATGACTTACATCAGAGTAGCCCTTGATCAATAAATTTGTTACCCTCCTCATCCTTCTCGTATCTTGGTTTCCAATTCAGCGTTACAAATGTCAATATATGTGTCATTTAGTTGATTACATCTGGTGAATCGTGATAGAAGGGGAAATGAATCATTTGCCAATAAAGACCATGACTTTATTATTAGCTCTCATGAACATTCTTAAAAAGGTAATAACCATACAACACAACACACAAAAGCATTGGCTAATAAAAGAGTTCTTCTTCAAGGTGAATTATGATAGAAGGCAAAATGAAAAAAATTCAAAATGGCACATATATTGACATTTTCAATGCTGAATTGGAGGCCAAGATAAGATAAAGATGATGAGGGTAACAACATTTATGATTAAGGGCTACTCTAATGGAAGTCCTAGAACTGAGGGGAGTGATCTTCGACACTGTTGTCGTGCTCCTCCTCTGCTTCCCCCTCAATGACACCTTGGAGGGACAGAAGTTTCTCTTCAATCTATTTTGTGGAGGCAGTCTGCGGGGGAGGGGGGCTTCCTATTAGCATCGTTTATCAGATTTTCGTCGGTCTTCTAGATACAGGAGGTCCTCATTTGGGTTGTCGTGGTTGTTGGGACAAATATGGCCAAAGTTGTTCCCAGAAAAGTTATCCACAACAAGGCCGAGGTTGAGGTGGTGGTCTTGGAGATAGTCGAGGTCGCTGTTTAGGTTTTCGTGGTTGTTGGGGCCAAGGTTGTTCTTGGGAAAGCTATCCACCGCAAGGTCGAGGTCGATGGGGTAGTCTTGGAGATAGTCGAGGTCGTCGTTTAAGTTGCCGAGTTTGGGGTTATTCTTGGAGATCCAAGATACTGTGTTCGTTGCGTCTGATGGGGCTAAGATTGTCCACAGAAAAGTTTACGTCGGCGTAGGGGCCAACGTCAACGCCTGTGACGTTCCTTAGTCCTGCCACATGTAGGGGTGGACAACGGGATGGGATTCGGTACCCGTCCCGTTTGAAACGGGTACCCAATCCCATTTGGAGGTAAATCTTCATCCCATATCCCAAACCCGTACGGGTTAACGGGTACCCTTTACCCGTACGGGACGCATAACGGGTACCCGTGGGTACCCATATTTCTTTAAACAACGACAAGACCGTCAATCTCGTGGAAAGCTACGATACCATCGTCGGTCATTAGAATAAGCCGAATCTCATCCAATACCTTGTCAATGTTCTCCTTTGTTAATGGCAATACACACCTGATCATATATCTACCAGTAGCTCGCTCATTACTGCCAAATTCACTCCACCCCCAAGATTGAATTCATACTATTTCTTTAATTCGAAACAATTAAAACCCATCATTAACTTCTTCTCAACTACTGCCCAATTCTCCCAATTACTGGTCTACTGCCCAATTCAGCCAATTTCTTTAGTTTATAACGATTCAAAATGGAAAGGCAGAAGTCAACAATATCCCGCCATTTTCACATCTGATGATCATAATGAATACAGTAGCAAAAACATGCACTTAAGTAGAACCTTTCTTTTAATTCTCCTTATTATATTGTAGTTTCCACGACTGAGTTTGTTGTTGGACGGGTAGTATGGGTACCCGTAATACCCAAACGGGTATTAATGGGTAACCCGCGGGTACCCATTATAGAATTTATTGATCCCAAAACCTATCCCGTAAAAAATATTACGGGTATTTGGGCACCCGTAACCCTCTAAAAATGGGACGGGAATGGGTATACCCAAATACTTGTTTCCCGTTGTCCACCCCCAGCCACATGGCGAGATGGCCTTCGCACCCCATGCAGTGAGATATTTTTCTACCAAGACTTCAACGGAAGCAGCCATCGAGCACATGTCCGCGACGATGCCGAATGAAGGGTGTTGAAATCAGAGATTTTTTCCTTTATTTCCTCGATGAGAGGCTGAATGTCAATTTCATTTCCAGTTTAATGCGACCCACCACCGCCCCAGTTTGCTGGAAACCTGCAGCAACAGTGTTGACTAGTCGAGTGTTGTGCCTGGCAAACTCTTCCTGTTTCCTCAACAACTCTACAATCAGCCAGTTGATATTGTTCTTTGCTAGCAAAAGACCTGTGGTATGGGTCATCAATCTCTCGTCCACGATGGTGTGGGAAGAAGAAGAGGGGATTTGGAGGGGAGTAGTAAAAGATCAAGAAGGTGGGAATAATTCTTTGGCTTGGAGGAGGAAAGAATGGTTGTTGGAGGGGATGGAGTGAGTTTAGGACCAACTTACTTAAGTAGTTGCTCAAATGAAGGTTAACC